>JAVQKG010268434.1:0-10153 GCA_036025885.1 Hypseleotris bucephala
TCAAAATGGGGACAACAAAAAATAGACAAATGAATGTCCCATCTGATATTTGTGGGGCATGGGACAAGCAGCCTGAAACTGGGACTGTCCCCTTTAAATAGTGCCATTTGGGGCTAGAACAGAATAGGGATAGAATCATTCTGAACATGCAATGACACATTTCTGTAAGGACTTATGTAGCAGATTGGTTATCATTTGTCAAAACCATCTTCATTTGCAATATTTTGTGGCTAATACTTATTTCTCCATTGAAAATTTACTATAGTCTTGCCTCCATTTGCCCCCATTCAATAATTTAGAACTTTCTGTTTACAAACTAAGGGTCTATACACAGTACAATAAATGCAGGAGTAAGATACCTCAACACAGACACATGGCAACAGGTACGGGACTTTAATAACTGCTGACTGAAATGGATCAATCTAAATAAAGAGAAAAGAAAAAGTTTAAATAATATACACCTTTGTTTGATCAGGCTTATGTAAATATACTAGTACAGGTAAACGATGCTTTATGCTTACATTGACTGGTTCAGTAAGACCTGTGCAACGCCCTGGACGTGTGTAGCGACAACATCTCGCTACGATTTTCTTCTCATGCTCCTCAAAAACAGTAATAGATTTGGAAGACTGGTCTACAGAAAGAGAAAACTGGATACCTAAAAAAACAAATGAATTATCTAGACACCAACAACAGTAACAATGCGATCTCTTTGACTATAACATACACTTAAACACATAAAATGCATAAATAAATGCAAACAATGTGAATATCTTACCACTAGGTTGACTTTGAGGCTGTCATGTAAGACAAAAACAAAAACACGTAATTTACAGCGAAGGTGACAATTGTGTGTTCTTTAGATGATAAAACAACAAAGCTTAATTGGTAATAACAGGTTATGAAGTTGTTTATTGCTGTTATAAATCCGTTATTATGTATTGGCGCTCTTCCTAGTTCTACATTTACTTACCCCACTTGTTGGTTGAGCACATTCCAGCAAAGACACCAAGACAATACATGTCAAAGCGGCGCCCAGACACATTTTGACTTCTTCATTACACGAACATTAGTGCAGATATATCCAAAATTGGGGCTAAAAACATTTTTTGCCTCAAAAGAATTAAAGTTACGTAAAACTAAACATTGTTCGAACAAGGTAAATAATACTAAGCTACACCTGCCACCATGCCTGCCACCTAAAACCGCCTGAAACCTAGTTGTGGACTATTTTCCCAGGGTACCCCTGTGGGCTGTGGTCGATGCTACACATATGAGGCAAGGTCTATGGGCAAACAAAAACTAGAAAGGCTGCCTTTCTACTAAATTATTAAATTCCGGTGAAGCGTTCAATTTTTTCACGGGGAAAAAAATCAAAAGACAGAAAAGGAAATTTTAGCTCCGCCTCTTCTCGTAAAATGTGCTGGTCTTCTTTACTAGACTCTCTCTCACACATACACACACTCACACACACACACACACTCCCTCTATATATTTAAAACTTGTCACTTTTTTGTAAAAAAAACATTTATCAGTTAGAAATATGGACTTCTAGGTTATGAACTTTGAAAAGGACGGTGGATATAAATGTTAATATAACTTTGGATTTGTCTACTTTGGCTGTTAAAAGAGAGGATGGATTGGTTTAGTTACTGAATTTTAAATTGTTCATGCCTTTAACCTATAAAAAAGTCCCCAATGGCACAAGTACTACCACGTGGAGTTTCATAGACGTAACATGTTTTTCTCCGTTTCCACTAAGCAACAGAAAGTTGTGGTGACAAGATGACCAATGTTGGCCTAGGCTTCTATGTTAACATAGATAATGGTATGGTTGACATCATACTCACACAACTACGTCAATTCACAATGAATAAACGAGACTGCACAGGAACATGAACACTCAACAATTCCCCAGAAGTTTAAAAAACTTGTTTTTATTATTAAATGTCTACTTTTATTGTATATAAAAGTTCTACAGCCAACAGCCTGGGACAAAGACAGACAGTGAGGCCAGCATATGTTTCAGTTTAGTACTCATTGATAATAACTATTATTAAAATTGTAAAACAACATGATAAACAAAAGAACTACACTGTCATGGTTCGTGTAGCTGCAGTGAATGACTAAAGTCCATGCCAAAGAAAACTCACAGACCAGTCAAAGTAAACTAAATAAATATGTTTTTGCAGAGAACTGGCTGCAGTAGTCCCCATTTGTACTCAAATGACTGGACAAGTGTTTGGGCTGGTACACATTTTTGGAGCAGTGAATGCTGTGCAATAAATATTCATCCCACACATGTAACATCAGTGTTCACATTTTTGTCCCTGCTAAAATGTACAAACACAGATTGTGTTTGCAAAAAGATGAGTGTGAACTTTGTACTTGTCATGGTGTAATCTTTTTAACACGTAAATAATTGTCATATGTTACACATAATCATATAACCTAAATCATGATTTTAAACAGTCTTTTTCATCTTTTATCATTAATAGCATATTTTTAATTCTCTTAATTACAGTATGTTACATGTCTGATTAAAAATGGCTTAGTGGGCCATGACACAAGTTTTATAGGGCAATGTAGTCGACAGAACAGAATACTCCTGGCATAATGTTAAAAGTGATGTAGGGCTGGGCTCTCTGCTGAGACACAAACACTACACAATAATTAGCATTCATTATTTTGTAAGTGTGTTCAGTCACTGTCACTTGTCTCACTGCTGGGGTCTCCTTGCACCTTGCTGCGATGTTGCATAGCTCGATGGTATGCCACTTGTACTGATTTGCGGATGTTGGATTTTCTACCTTCCAGCATCTTTTCTTTGTCCAAATCTTGATCAACTCCAAGTGGCACAAGTTTAGAGCGAGGAAGCCATTGCCTGTTAAAAATCAAGTAATGCAATAATTAACAATTAAACCAGGGTTTGTACAACTTTTTGAAAATGAAAATTTTAAGCACTTCATTATAAATTCAAGCACACAGTTACAATTCAATAATTTTCAACCTGTAGAACCCTGTAAACCTGCATTTTGTGATGACTGTATGTATGAACCCATCTCATAAGCAATTCTTTCACAAAAATAGATTTGAAACTTCCGTCATTCAGCTGCACACACACACACACACGGTAAACACTGCAAGTTTTTCCCCGACAGTGCTTTTTGTAAAACCACATTTGCCCTATTTCTGCTAAGTGATCTGTGAGGCTGTGTCTAAATCCTCCAGATTCTGCTACATTTGTGCGACGACTGCAAAAGAAGTAGCACAAAGGAAACACAAGCCTCATCAGAGCATCACCTTTGACAAATTCAACTCTTAACATAACTGCCAGGCAACATACTAACCATGTTCTTTTATTGTCGAAGAACAGAACCAAAAATAGGTGCTCCCGGGCTTCTTGGGTCATCTGCTCTCCCAGTTTTAGCACATCCAACGGTGGGACAGGAATTGGGACGCCTCTGTGAAAAACACCCTCCCTAGGCATCTTTGGGTCTATTATCTGCAAAAAAAAAAAAAAAATACAGAAAAAAAAAACATGTCAGAAAAATGTATATATAGAAAGACTAAATCAGTTGGTCATAAGCCATGATCTGTTACCAGTGCAGGATAAGAAGGATATCCTCTGCACTTGGCCCACACCAAGTCCAGTGCTTCAAGAGAAGAATAGTCATCAGATGTCATCCAGCACGAAGACCTGGCTCGACCTCGCACCACTGAGGAAAGTCAAAATACATAGATGATAGTTAGTAACACACAACACACAATAGACTCAAATACAGCTAAATACGGTATCTATTATAAAGACTCATATCTTCTGAAGGAGTAACGTTTTTATAACATTCAGTGGGATATAAATAAACCTTTATTAACTGTTGTGCGTACAATGTGAAACACTACGTGATCCTCCGACAGAGTAGGAATCGTTTTCTGTGCCTGATGTCTCCTCACTGCTGTCCTCTGGAAAGGCAGAGCGGGGAAATGATGCCTTGCCTCTTCCCTGCTTTGAAGGAGTTGTACTGTAACAAGCCAAAGAAACATGTTTGACTGTTATTTATACTTATATTATTAAGGCCACATTGCTTTGACCTAGTTGACAATCACCTGGTTCTGTCAGAGGCTGCACTGCTGCTGCTGCTGGTGGTAGACTCTGAGTCTGAGCTCGAGCGTGGCAGACGAGGCTCATTTCTGTACACACGGAAGCTCTCTGTTACTGGCTGGTTTCCTCCATCAAAGCCATTACTTGGCAATCCTGAGAACAGAATTCAAATAATTATCTTGTGTGTCAATAAATCATACATTTCATCTTTAAATGGAGTTTTACCTGGCAGCAAGTCATCATTGTCGCTGTCACTGTCCGAGCTGGAGCTGGTGTGGGGGCTGCGGGGCCTCTTCCTCGGCCTGCTCGGTGACAACAGAGGCAGCTGAGGGGGACCAATGGAGCTCGGGCTCACACCCGTGCCCGTGTAGCTGGCATCGCGATTTTTGGGTGGTCGACCTGGCCTTTTGGGAGGCCCTGCCATTCTTGGGTTCTTCTTGGAGAAAAGGACAGATGTCCTACGGCCCACTTCTGGAGCTAAGACTAATAAGGAAATACCCATTATAATCAAACCCATCCATAAACAAATACTCAAAGGGTTTTAATCTATATTGTTTTTGGAGCTTATATTTACTAACAGACCTTTCCCACCAATCTCCTGACTGCTGCTCTCTCCGCCCTCGTCATGGAGTCCTCCAGCAGATGAATGATGGGGAAGAGAACCTCGTTCACCCGATGTTAAAGAATCTCTCCCTCCCAAACCGGAGCCTCCCTCTCGCTGGTGTGCCAGTTTCCTCTTGATAACACTGATCTCTTTTCTAAGTGCTTTGGCTCGTCGGGATTGGCCAATGCTGTGCTTACCAGTATTGACCTCATCAAGCCGTGCTTGCAAATAATGTAGCTGTTCTTCAAGTGGCAACCGTCGTCTGTTTTCTGGCATGAGCATATCTGCAAATCATTTTAAAATTGTCAAGATGTAACTTATGATTCAAAGTTGGGACAATGTAAAACCTGAACACAATGATCTACTGGACAATTTTAATTATGACACAGAAATGTAGATTTTTGCCAAATATCCTACACTAAAAATATCAGTGTACTCACCATCTTCATTTGAGGACAGTGCTCGGTCTATATCTCTGTCTCTCTCACGCTCCCGGCGCTCTCTCTCCAGCTCCCGCTGACTGTCCGGGCTTAAATCCCGTGGTAGGTGCAGGCCGCTCTCATAGTCAAAGCCTATTCGCTCAGCTTGCCTTCTGGCAGCTCTTATTACAACCCCACCCATTTCTCTGAGCCTTAGGGCCGCACGATAAAAGACTGTATCCTTGGCATTATATTTGAGGCAGTTGTTGACTATAAGGCCAAAGTCAGCTTCAAACGCCTCAAAAGTGAGGTAGCGATGGGACTCCAGTAGGTTCCACATGGTCTGAAAGTCCATTGGGGTGTCAATGTGGTCCAGATAGTCTGGGACCTGGATAATATAAAGGTAACATAAAGACGCATGCTAAAAATGATAGTTATTAATAAATTCAGTGTGTATATTCACCTCTGCTAGGGGTACAGGCTCAGTAAAAAAGTTATTGGTGTCTCTTTCCTGTAACTGTTCCAATGTGCTCCTCAAAAGGACAAGGAATGGAGTCAGCTGCATCTCCAGCGCCATCTGCTGTACTTTAATCTAAACACAGACACAGTCACATCAATCAGGCAAAATAGTATTAATGTTTTTGTATATTTAACCAACATGACATGCATCTTACAGTCTCTCTTTTGAGTTTTTCTCTTTTGCGAATGAGTTCCACCAAAAGTCTGGCTCTCTCCAGGTCATGTCTCAGTCTCTGCCACGCCTTCAGCTGTTCTTTCAAAGCACCAGGTTTCTCCTCACCATCCCTCTAAGGCCCCAGTAGTGAACAAAAGACAAATATTACATCAGTCAGTTACAGCCACAATCCACACACAATACCTGAGTACAGCAGATACTGACATTGTTCACAGCGGGCAGTTGTGCAGCCGGCTGTGGTGGCAGTGGCTCGATGTGTCGTTGTGACTGCAGGTGAGTTTGCAGTCGCCGAAGCAGAGGCACACCATTACGACTTTGCCTCTTCAGAGTCCAGTAGCTATGAAGCCTCTGCATAAACTGACTTTTTCTGGGTACAGTCAAGTTACTAGTGATTTTGCTGAGCCTAAAATGAAAAATACAGATTGCATTTATTTATGTTTTATTTTTATAAAAAAACAATTACTGTGTGTACGCACCTGTGGGGCGGTATACAAGGAACTGAAACCACTGGTGCCGCAGCTCTTCTCTCAGCCAGAATCTTTCTAGCTCTCTTCATCTTCAGCCTGGATTTCGCCTTAGCTCTCTTAGCTCTCTCAGAGCTCCATCCTTTAGAGTCCTCATCATGGCCAATGCTAGGCTCATCATCCTCCTCCAGCTCTCCCTCACTGTGAGAGGAACCCATGCTGCCTGCACCAGTGCCCCCCAAAGGTCGAGCTGAGCCGGGCGGTGTGTGAATGTCACAGTAGGCTGTTTTGCGGACACTGAAAGAGGTGCCATTAGCGCCCGTTTCTCTGACAGGCTCCATTTTCATATAGAGACCTGCCTGCTGAGCACAGGTGACATGAAAAGCTGTGTAGCAGTTGGCTTTATGACACTGGATACAAGCGCCAGAGCCACGCTGCTTACAAATATAGCAGGTAAGCTTCCAGCGTGCAGGAGGGATGTGCTCGATACTGTCTATTGGCTCCAGAAAGACCGTATTTGCAAAGCAGACCTAAAATATAGTTAATATTTAGTAGCATATAAAATAACTCATATGTCATATTTTTGCTTTGTGTTTATAACTTTACCTCAGGAATCCAGAGGGCACACACAACATGAGCCCAGCGTGCATCATCTGTCTGTTTGAAGGCTCCTCCTTTGTTGGGACAAAGTGCACAGTCTACTGCTCTACTCGGAGACTGCAGGCAGCGACGACATAACCACTGTCCTTCTGGAATGTAGGGCACACCGTAGCACTCCTGGTGTACAGCCAAGTTACACATGTCACAAAAGAGAATTACATTGCTGTTCTGACACTCCCCATCATTACAGATGCAACAGACAGCATCTTCATCGATGAGTGTACTGGGGTCAGCCTAAAAAGAAAGAGAGGAGACATAGTCAGGAGTATTCTGTGTATTTCAAAATAATTAAATATAATGTTAAAATATTAGTTACTTTATTGTGGCTCTCAAAGTAAGACTCCTTCTCCAAGCGATCCATGAGATATTCAAACACCTCCTGAGGAATGGGTGTCACACCATCTCGCCTGCGTTTGTCATTCATAATGTCAAGCCAAATGTAATCCTCTTCGTCAATGTCATACTCTACTTCTTCATCTAGCTCTTCCACTGACTTCTCAATGTACCTAAAAATTAAAACAAGTGCATTGCATCTCTGAAAATGTATTTTGTTGTACACAAGGATAACAAGGGTCTAAAAAATTATTAATACCTGTAATAAGAAGTTGGTCGCAGGGGGGCATCAGGCCTCTCTTGGTCAAGTTCTCGAAACACAGCCTCAGGGAGCTTGACAGCAGGCCCAGACTGGGCACTGTGATGGTGGGATGAAGAGTCACGTTTCTTTTCTTTACTTTTATGTTTACCAGACTTTGGAGTAGCTTTGCCACCATTTGAAGACTGAATGTCACTGCGTTCCTTGCTGCTACTTCTTATTTCACTACCTCCCGCTCCACCATCACTGCCGTTACATACCCCTCCACTGCTTCCTCCACCAGCACCAGATGGTGGAGCATCCTCTGCATCGCTGTCTTCATCTGACACAACATCAATATTCTCAAAGATGCTAATGCGGTGAACCCGTCCTTGAATTTCTAATTCCACCATGCGTTGTGCCTGTGCATAAGTCATAGTGTCTCTACTCGGAGAGTGAGACGGCTCTGACCGACTGGGACTTCCAGGGGTGTTTTCCCCAGGTCCAGGACCTCCTCCATTGCCTCCACTTTCATCTGGGTCCCCTGACCCAAGAAGTGGTGCCCGCGGAGGACGCCCTTTTCTCTTCTTCTGTGGAATAGTGGGAGTAGGGGTTGGGTTCTCGTGGTCATAATGGTAAAGGTGGTACTCAATGCCACTGTAGCTCTTGTAAACTTTACGGCAAGTCTCTACCGGGCATTCGTAGGGTGGCTTTGTGGCTCGTAGATTATGACAAAAAGTCTTTACATCAAAGTCCAGCCCCATTGTGTCAACAGCCACCGCTGCGACAGATGAACCTAATTTTCCATCTGGCAAAAATTTTTGGGGAAAAAAGAGACAGTTATGAGACCTGTGCAATATGTACTATTGACTTGATCTTTAGTACACAAACGGCAGATCCAAGTGCACTTGCTATTGCTTGGTTGCTATAGCGTGATCACGTGACCATCAAATTTTCCCTCACGAGTAAATAAACAGGTGCCATTTGAATAACTACCTATTATTTTTCTTTTGACAATTTTAAGATGATATGAAAAACTAAATGTCTAAATGTGTATTCTGTGGTACACCACCATAAATGTTTTATTTATACAAGCTAAATGCAGTTAGCAAATCCCAGTCCCTTCATTTGCTGTAATGGAATTTTGGCGTTGCATTAGGTGTATAATGTGTAAAACTCATTAGGAGAAAAATAAGTGTGTTCAGCTGTAGTTAATTACCAAACACTAGTGTACAACTTAGACTGAAGTTATGTTTGTGTGAAGATGCTGAAGCACATTCTAGTTTCCCTCTTTAGTTACTTTATTTGTTTTCAACTGTGCTTACTTACACGACAATTATATAATAAATCACGCTTTGCGACCTAGAAAGCCTACTTTTAACACAACTAATAGATACTGCACTGGTAATTTCACTGATTTTGTATAAGTGAAAATGCTGTCATAATAGTGAAGAATGGCATTAAGGTGATTCCCTTCATCTTTCCCAGGAATATTTGGCGAAATTAGAGCTCTAAAACAGACTACAATTCTCTGTGACATAAAAAATCAACCCAGTTTGCTAAAACGTGTCTCGTGTTTTGTGTAGCATTATAAACACTTACTACTCCTCCACGTTCTTCAGACTGCGACTAGAAAGATCACACCAAACTAGGGGAATTTCCAGATCGTTTCTACTTCATCGGATCATTGCGTAACGGATCACAGAAGCCACATGTGCACTGAATTGTATAAAAAGCAAAAATAATATCCCAATCTTTCCATTGTGATGGGAGGATTTCAGGAACTCCGCTGAACAAAAGGGGCGTCCATTGCTGTAACGTTACGCCGTATCCGAGGTTAACAGATTCGCCACGCAAAGGGCCTACATTTCATTTGTCCCATTAAAATAAAACATATCCGTGTAGTTAGTGGGCTTTACTAACAATAATTCCAATCACTCGAAGATAAAAACCGCTATAGTGCGTTTTATTCTTTTGCAAACGTCGTATTAGTGTTGCGAATCTGTTGATACATTGTACTATAGTAACCATGTACGGATGCATAAATTATGCGACTCTGCGTTAGGCCTACGCTAAAAGAACAACAGAAAATCTGTAGTTTGGTGAATATTGTATTTACCTGAATTGTTCGGAATGTAAAACTAAACATAATACATTGAAAAACGTAACCAAAAAGGATATCCGTTGGTCGCTCAACATATCTTTTGATTGGAGAATGCAGCAGAAAAGGGCGGGACAATTGAATACACCAGACCAGACCATAGCACAGCAGCGGCAGCAGCAGTGGCAGCACTTCTCATACTAAACCTGAACCAGAGAGGGGGTTGTAGCCAAAAGTGTGGTCTGGCCTGTGACTCCAGAGACCGTGGCAGGAGCCATTACACAGACCACCTCTGGGGGCGCTGTTCTGTGGCTTGTGTGGCTCCTGCCACGGTCTCTGTGGCAGCAGCCATTACACAGGCCACCTCTGGGGGCGCTGTTCTGTGGCTTGTGTGGCTCCTGCCACGGTCTCTGTGGCAGCAGCCAGACAGGACAGTGGTCTCTGAGGCTCGTAGCGGTGGTTTGTCTGGTCTCTCCCGGTGATTGGAGGTCTGGAGCTGTGCAAACTGTGTTCCTGTGGCTCGTTTCGGATCTACATG
>JAVQKG010268597.1:0-14718 GCA_036025885.1 Hypseleotris bucephala
ATTTGGTACTACACTCACTGACAATAAATTAAATGTTAAGAATCTCATAGATCCCTTTTAACAAAATACTGTAATACAGAATCTTTTAAAGCTAGTGAAGGAGTTGTTTGTCTTAGTAATGCCACCTTATTTCAAATATTAACCCTAATCATTTGGATTAAACTCTTTCTTATTTATATTATGTGTATAAATTGACCTACTATAGTCTATTGGAACAATGCCAATCCAACTGGTAATGTAGATGAAGATTGTACAAGTACATGTTGGTATTTGTTGTCAGTCACTTTGGAACATGGAAATCTCACGTGACAATGAGACGTCCACAGCAATATTGAGCAAGCATAAAACATACCCTTTATTAAAGATGGAAATGGAAACATATGAGATGCACAGAGCATGCAAGGATGCAAAAACATACAGAAAAAAAACATACAGACAAGATACACACAAGACAAGCTATACATTCATGTATAATAATCTTTCAGATAAAAAGTATTGCATTGCATTAAGGTCATATACAATACAAAAAGTGCTTTATAAGATATGTAAGCCTCGACAGGATGGTCTGACTCTATTTCCTTTTGAGCCCTTGAGTATATCCAGACAAAGCATGACTAAGCAATAATCCTTTAGAAAACTACTTCCTGCCGGGCAGAATAGCCAAGGGATACCTTTAAAAGTGAGGATGTCTTTCTAATGACCTACTTCTCAGAAATAGACTATTTCTGTCTGCAAATCTGCAGTTCAATCATTTTGAGTCTTGGGACAGAAATACTGTAGATTGTTTTAAACTACCATATTAACAGCATCACCAAGTTAAGTGCTATTAAAAATCTCTCAATGCAATGTTTACATCCACAAGGCACTCATAATGTAAACACTAATACCTTGCTACCAAAATACATTTTATAAACACAAATGACATTATTATGTTTGCATAATAGTGCTCTTCATTTCATTGATGGTCGATTGTGTCCATTGTGACATCCGTCTATTTAAAATATGTACATTGTCTTTTTTAAACATGTAACAAAAACAAACACAGTTTGTAATATACTCTGAATGTAATAAATCTAATAACTGTCTAGAATGTATCTATTGACAATTCACATTCAGACAATAATTATTCAAAATAAAAGAAAAAAACAAAAAAATACAAAGCATGCAATAGGAATGACATCACAGAACAAACATGGTTAGTACTGGCATACATAAACTCAAAATGAGGAGTATTATGTATTATATTAAACATATTTTAAAGAAAAAGCATGCAAAGATCAACAACAAAGACATTTTCACAAGAGACAAAGCAAACAAGAAAAAGAAGAAGAAACCAGTTAACCAGTACATCAGTAAGACCAGTGAGTGTTAGCATGCATGACAAGCACGTCCACACAGTCGAGCTGTTGTAGCAGCCTCAGACTCCAGTTACCTTCACTGTCCGACATAGCGCCTTGTAAGTCATCCATGATGAAGGCGATGTCTTGGTCGTATCCACGGGTCCGAGACTCCTCCCTCATGTGCTGCTGTACCTCGGGCAGAGAGTGGCTCGACCCGAACTGATCTCTGGAGTCTGCTGAGATGGGTGGGAGGGGTCCAGCAGAAGCCCGGGCCATACCCATAGGCTGCCCCACCGGACTCAGGGGGCTCTCCTCCTCCGAGTTCTGGGCCACGATCGGGATACGGCCCCTGCTTTGACTGATGGGTAAACTGGTAGGCTTAGTTCTGGCCACCCCTGGGGCAAACGCTGCATCCAGGACGTCCCCCTCTGGCTTGAGTCTGAGCGAGGAGCTAGATAGATCCCGTTTGATGGATAGGTCTAGGCCATACACAGAGGAGGGGCGGGAGGAGGGTCTGGAGCGGGAGCCACTGGGGTAAGTGCCATCGTCCACTGCACCTCTGATAGCCGACCCCAATTGCAGACTCTGACCTAGGTTAAGGTTGGTGCCCAGAGATGACCCCAAGTACTTTTGCTGTTCAGCCAAGTTCTTTCTCAGCCCAAATGTGATCTCATCTTGCAGCAGCCTAGCCCTAGCAGCCAGGTTTGTCACAGAAGAGGCACCAGACCCCATGTAGCTGGCATAGTCGGGCTCGAGATCCCGACTCTCCTGAATTGGGGAGCATTTACTGATGGCTTTTGGGTCTATCATGGCCTTTTTGTTTTTCATTTGTTTTTGGTATAGTACTGCTGGCGGGAGTTGCTTGGCAGCCTGTTTTTCAAGAGTAAGTCTGCCGATGCTGTATTTCTCACCTTTTGGAAAGTGACGAAAAGTGGGGTCGCTGTGGAGGTACTGTGGTATACCCAGCCCTGTGAGATGTTCCAGTCCTTCAGTCCCCCTTCTGAACTCCTGCTTTATCTGCTGCTTCAGAAGCTTTAGCTCATAAGGCTCCTCCATGGTGTCCTCTTCTCCTTTACTATAGCCTTGGAGCCGAGATGAGCCTAAAAAATCGGCCATCTCGAGAGAAAAAAGAGAGACAAAATTTCAATTAGTAAAACTATGATAAACTAGTTTCAAATTTTGTTTTTTATAGTATGGCAGTGCCTAGAGTAATGTACACAAAAGATTTATGGTGGTACACATTAAGCAGCGGTTCCCAAACAATGGTTCAAGGCCCAAAAGTGGGGTGTAATGTGGTTGAATATAGTTTTAATGACTAATTATGTATTTTAATGCATGGGGAAAAAGCCTCTCCTAGACTCCTTTGTTATAACAACAGTTGTTGGCAAGCAACTGCAAGTGTACTTTTTGTGCCACCTCCAAGGCTTCATAAAACTGTAGGATTGCATTAAGGCCAAATCAAATTGCAAATCAGTGCACGTTAGGTGGCAGATTATTTGTAGTAGCAACCCCAAAAGGAAAAAGCCAAAAGGGAAGAAGAGGATTGTTAATTATGCATAAGATACACTTACCTCTGCTGTACGTCTGACTTCTGCTGCTCTCAACAGTCGATCTGCTTTGGACAACTCTTTATCCGGTAGACTGAAACCACTGCTTCCTAGGCCGCTGGACGCTTTGGTCAACTCCCCTATGTCCTCTATCAGCACATAGTTCCTGGCATTATGGTGATCAATATCCGCATAAAAGGAATCAGCCGAGATGCTTGACATGGGACTAGATGCCATACTTCTCTCCTCCAGCCCTATTCTCAAGTCCAGGTTAGCAAACTTACTTCCCAGCTGGGCCACCCCATACCCGCTCTCTGAAGAGGTGGGCACTATTAGCAGAGGCTGATTGCGTATGACTTCATAGTTGGTGGCAATTTTAGGCTCTAAGTCGGACAAGGTGGTTTGTCGCTGCTTGCCTTGTTGCAGAAGTAGGGCGTGTTGATAACTGCTGGGCTGAGCCTGGGAAAGCGACAGGGTGGGGACATTCTGATAGGGCGAGACCTGTTGATGGTAAAGCGACTGCTGCTGATAGAGGTTCTGCTGTGTGTAGTGGCTGGTGGTTTGGGTCTGGGGGACATACTGGGCATAGTGGGAGTAGGGACTGGTCAGGGTGTTGTACTGGGAGTCCGCCTCTGTCTGCGGGGGGATGAACTGGTCAAACTCTGACTGGGGAGCTGTCCGTGGTCTCTCCATGCCTTCACCCCTATCTTCTCGGATATTGCTGACCTCACTGTCCGACATATAATCTCTCTCCTCGGCCACCCCTTGCAAATAGGCCCTTTCTCTCTTCTCTCGCTCCTGTAGCAGCACTTCCTTACGCCGGTTAATACCCATCTCCAGGTACCTAAAAAGAAGAGAAATACCACTATGAAAACAATATTTTAAACACTAAAATGGTGCACCGCAAGCTCGAAGATGATCCAACTTTTCACACTCTGTACCTTTTTACAATGTGTAAGTGAGGGAGGGACTCAATGAACGATGTCATGGCCGCCTTTTACCCCTTTTGCTATTAATAAAGGGGAATCATGCAGGTAAGTGATAAATTAACATAATGACAGTGATTGTAAACAAAAGACATAACAAAAATCTGGACAATAATAACTGACATAAACACAAATATAAAAAATAAGTTATAAACATAAGTTCACATAACACTCAGTGGCCACTTTATTAGGTAGACCTTGTACTTAGTTACGTAATGTTGTCTCAAGCCATTATTGTCTCACTGCTGAGATCAGTTCATTTCCGCCCACAGAACTGCCTACATATTGTATCTTCTTTAAATAACCATAGAAGTTGTACTGTATGCGACATGTGGATCTACTGAGAACTAGGGAGTAGACTGAGTCTACTAAGAACCAGCAACCAATTGTCAAAGTCAGCCAAAATTACCTGTGTTTAAACACTTTTCTTGAACATACTGTATATGTCTAACTATATCTAGTGGTGTGATGTAATGTGCATGGGTGGATGGGTTATTTGAACCAAAAGGTAACCAGGTAGGCCAACATATTAAAGTGGCAAGTGAGTGGTATAGTATATTTAGAGATCAATCATAAACAACTATTGTCATCCTCCTACCGTAGCTTGGCATCAATCTCTTTTTCCTCTTCATCAAGCTCAGCCTGCTTCTTGCGCAGTTTAGATGATTCCCTCTCAACTAGATCGAGTTCTTTGTCAATATCCTGTAAGATCTTTGCCCTAGCCATTGTTGTACTACGGGCCAGTCGGCGTCTAGCAGAGTTGGTGCTGTAGCCGGACCGCCCCGACAGGGACTCATCCTCAGGGGGTGGGTCAGGTAGGGTCCTCTTCACTTTTTTACCTGTGCTAGATGAGGAACCCCGGCCCTAGGTCAGAAGAGAGTTCATTAGTAACAACTCTATTTACAACAACAGTGGTCAAATTGAGAGGTGAGAATCTAAAGGGTGACTATTTGGGGGTATGTTAATCAGATAAAAGCTTATGGAGATCTCTCTTTTTTTAGAACATTGCTGGTTCTTTTTTTAGCTATTGACCAAATTGATATTTCTTAACAACCAGTAGCAAAAACACAGAATTGCCTATGACTGAGTTGTTACACGGTTTTGGCCCCAACTTTTTAAATAATTTATGTAATACTAGACTGTTATACCAACAAGTAAGAAATGCTAAATATAATTTTATCTGGATTTGCAGTTGGATATGTGCTCTGACGTGTATATTTTGAGCTGTAAGGAATATTTTTTGCCTGAAATAATTTTACATTATATCTTATATCTTGCCTTATATCCTTATATTATGTTTTCTCAACCCCTAAAAATTGATGCATTTATGCTACTCACAGAATAACCATCTCCATAGTAGCCCATCCTGTCGTCAGTTGTAGGACTCAGGGATTTGGGGTCAGATAGAGACTTCTGGCCTGGTTTTAGTGACCTTGGGCTGGAGGAAAACCTGTTTGGGTCAGCCATCAACATTCTCTGCCCTGACTTTTCCGGTGACAGAGGGGAGACAGGGCTGTAGAAGACTTTAGTTTTACAGGGACCCTCTGCTGTTAGATGAGTGCTATAGCCCACCTCAATAGGACCGTGCCTTCTATCAGAGTCAGTTTGACAGCTCAGACTACCACCTCTTTGGGAGTTCTCCGGGGCTGAGATATGCTTAATAATTTCTACTTTAGTGTCCATCTGAATAGGCTTCTTTATGGTCCCAGAATGGTCAGTTTGAACTGAAATCTCAGCTACTGTCTGTATTGCTATACTGGAGACTTTAGAGCCATGTCTCCCATCACTGCTGTGCTTTCGTGAACGACGTCGGGATTTGGTAGGAGCGTCCCAGTCATCTTCGTCATCAGTTGGAGGCGAGCTGTCCGAGGTTCTCTTAGTCTTTTTTCTTCTTCCTAAACTGCTTGTTGTCTGCTTTTCTGAGTCTTCGTCATCTGTATGCACTCCACTATCAATAATCTTTTTGCCTGTGTCGTGATCAGCTTGAAGCTTTTTGACACTTAGCTTATCATGGCCTTCGTCTAACTGAACCCCAACTGCTGGAGTTGAGGATTCATCTTTGACGGGCCAGTACTGACCACTGTCGCCTACACCTGCATATTTGGCTTCAAGAAGATGAGCAGTGTTAGTACCATAATGCTCGTCTAACTGCCGCTGGAGTTGCAGTTGAAGCTGTTGGATTTGATGCAACTGTTCCTTCTGCTGATTGTATGTTTCTTGTTGAGCCATCATATGCGCATGGTGTTCCTCTTCTTGCTGGAGAAGAAGTTGCTGTTTTAAAGCTTGAAGCTCCTCAAGCTCCCTTTGGACCAGAAACTGCTCTTGTTCTCTGTACCGCTGGATCTCATGTCTCTCCCACTCTAGCTCCTCAGCAAGACATAACTGTTTAAGCTTTTCTAGCTCTAGGAATTCTCTCTCCATTTGATACTGGGCCATTTTGGTACTATCTAACCCAGGGAATATTGGGGAAGTAGCCAAGGCATCTAAGGAAGCAGCAATGGCTTCTAGTGTTGTGTCTGAATACATCTCTTGATAGCCTGTTATAATATCAGCTAGCGCATTTGGTAAGAGTTCTTTGGGCAGCCCTGTTTCATAAGGAATAATCTGCCCTGGGTCTGTTGTGGGAATTAGGTTATAAGGTACCAATGCTTGATGCTGTGTTGTTGACATAGGGCTAAGGGTGGTGCTAAATATGGATCCTGGCTGAGTGGTGATAGCGTAAGTTGATGGAACTGGAGCAGCAACAGAGCTGTAGACCATTCCATCAGAGGTTCTTATAGCACTGTTTACACCAAAGCCAGCAGGGCTTTGGCCATATGGTGAAGTAGACATCCCAGGGTAGGCTCCAGCAGCTCTGCTTGTATAGTCCAATGGTTTACCTGTTGCATTAAGTTCAACCCATTAGAGTTTTGAAAATAAAGATATTTATGTAAATAAAGACCATGCAACTTAAACAGAATCCTTTAAAGCACATGCATACATGGGGTCGTTTTGGCTAGCATGATGCAAAACCAAAATAGTGAGGAACAACACGCAGGCAGAGACATGCATCTGTAGAAGAAAAAAAAGAAGAAGACACAAGCTTAAAATTAAAAAAGCATGCCCACAACAAATACATTAAAAAAGAAACACAAAGAGACATATTGTGAAAAAAATACATTATTATATACACATAATGCACAGAGAGAGAGAAAAAAAGGATCTTAGTCTGGAATTTACCATGCGCAAGCACAAAAGCAAATTCACAAAGCATGCAAAAAAGACAAGCTCTCTTGACTTACCAGTAGATAGTCTAGCAGCAGTGAGGTCTATGGCTCCATCTGAAGCTCCATTGAGATAGTCCAGGTCTCTTGTTGGATCATATGGAACCAGTGCCACCTCTGGGATATTGGTATCCGACAGTGACACCTTCATTCCATTCACACCTTTGATGCTGTACAGCCCTGTGCTATCCTGCTGGTATTGGCTGTCAGGCTGGGTTGTGACTGCGGGTTGTGTTCGGCAGGTACCAGTAAATGGCAGCTTATATATGACATCACAGCACACGCCTCTTCTTCCAGCCGTCAGGTCAATTGGAGTGTCGTCATCTTCTACAACTGTTGTAGCTACTCCAGGGCTGGTACTGGACAAAGCCACAATAGCTCTCATTGGTTTATAGTTTGACAAATCTATGGCGCCGGTTGGCTCTAAGGAAATCACAGGTGGCCCAATGCTTACTGGTGCTGATGGATATGTTGGTGGCTTAGAAGATACTAAAGCTCCATAAGAAAGGTTCATAGGTAGGTCCTGAACAGTGGACCGTACAGTGCTAGTCAGGGGCACTGTGCTCACAGGTCTGTATACAATCTGCGCTAGTGGCTCAAATGGTTTATATGTCGTTAGTGGGAGAGGCACTGACGTAACTGAACCTTGTAAATCAAGAGGTTTCTCTGCTGGAGTATATGAAGCAATGGTGGCTGTACAAGTGACTATTGTGATGCTATCTGTCACAACAGACAAGGTGGGAGATGGGGTAACTTCTGCACTGAGGTTGACTATCTCAGGCTGTACGGCGGTGATTTGACGCAAACTTGAGTCGCTTGAAATCGAATGTCGTCTAGATTCGGATGGAGTCAGGTCCATTCCATGTTCAGTCATCTTTACCCCTTCTCTCATTGTACGCAAATCTATTACATCAACAGGATAGACCCTTCCATTCTGTTTTGGAGGGGGTGAAGCTTTAGCAATCTCTGGCTGAATTGTAATTTCCACATTTGAAGGAGGAACCTGTGGCAGTCTTTCATGAACTACTGATACTGTCGTTCTTTGCACCTCAGTTGTGACGACCTGAGTGACAAGGCTAGGTAGATTTTCAGGGGGATGGCCAGAGGTAGAAATGGAAGAAGAATATACATGACTCATACTAGAGAGAACCTTGTCTGTTCCTCGGATCTCCTGGCTTTCAATAGACTCCTGTTGGATTTTTGTTATTGTGACTGGAGGCGTACGGACACCCTGTGGGATGTCCTGAGTGGGTATAGAGGATCTTCTTGTATACATATCTTCTCCTATCTGTGCGTTATCATATTGAGAAATGAAAACTGGCTTTGGTTCTGGCATATCAACTGAAATGTCCCTTTCACTTGGCATATGTATAACTTCAGCAGTTTGTATTGGTTGCTGGAGAGTAATAGATTCTCTTCTAGTGGCAGCATAAGCCTCAGTTGAAATTATCTGTGCAGGTACTTCATATTCTGTGGGATATGGTACTGGCTGACTCGTGACAAATGTTGGCTGTGCAATAGATGTTATTGAAGTCATTCTTCTAGTTGTGGTTTCATCTGTTGTGATAACTTCAACAGGCTGTGCAACTGGAGCAGGCATTGGAGTACTTCTGACATCCTCAATTATAAGTCTCTCATATGGTAAAGCTATTACTTCCAGAGGTGGTGTTGGAGGTTGCATGACAATGGGGGCAGTAGGAGCATAAATATCTTCAGTGTATGATACCGGAGCTACAATTGGTTCCACTTGGATTTGCTGACCAATAACGGATGATGTGGTTATATCAGAAGCGTTAGGAGACATTACACTCATTACTTCAGCCACTGTAGGTGGTGGCATTAGAATAACTGCTTGCTCTGATATGCATTCTTTGGGTGGTTCTATTTTTGTAGTACTTGTTACACCAGCTGCTAGAGGTGCTGGTTGGATAGAAGGCTCCTGTGTCACTTGTGGTAGATCAGCAATGATGTGTACGCTTTCCTTAGAGATATGTTCTGGCTCATGCACAATTGCTGGGGTTTCAGCTTTAGCATTTACAGCAGTAATAAGATCTTGCTCATTTGGCTGGATATCTATATAGGTTTCAAACTGTGGAACAATAATTGTTGTTGATTCAGGAGCTTGTGTATCCTGGGAAACCTCTGGTGGCTGTAGTGGCACAGCTGAAAATGGCTGAGGAGCCTGAGGTTGTACTGCTTGTATAGGGGCTGGAGGAACAGTTTCTTTAGGTATTTCTGCAACAGGTTGCGCTCTTGCTGTTACTTGTACCATCTGTGGTTGAATTGGAATAAGTGGCTCTGAGGGCAGAATGATAACTTCAGACACTTTATCAGATGTTGGTAAAGGTTGTGTAATTGGGGCATATGGGATATATGGTTTCTTGATTGGAGCAGCAACACTCTGTACTTGAATAGGTATGTCCTTACTTGACATTGCTGTGATTTCTACCGTGGACGGTACTGTTTGCACACATGGAACAGAAACCTGTTTGGGCTGTGTCTCAGCAATAATAATCTTAGAGGGCTTCTGCTCTACAACCACAACAGTTGTGGCTAATACTGGTGGAGGGTATCTTACACTGGGCATAGATGCTCTTCTAGGAGCCACTTTGGGTGCAATAGTTTCAGTTGTTTTCTGCTCTGCAGGTGTGGTACGCACTTCTGATACTTTGGTAGATGGGATTGATCCTCTTCTTACAGGTGCCACAACTGTAATGCCTTCTGGTGGTGAGCCAGGTTCCCCAGGTTCAGACGGTAGAGTGATTACCACATACGTTTCCACACATTTAGCATACCTTGGAGATACAGGTGATTTTGGAGAAGTTGCACCCATTTTGGACTCCACTGGTCGTGTGATGCTAAGAGAAAGTGCATTAGGGGGTTCTTTTGTTCTAGGTAGTGTAGCAGCTTTGGGCATAGCATAAGGTGGTTTTACACTTTCTCCTGGTTTATGACTGAAAACTAATCCAGCTGGAATAGTTGCAGGTTTGGGCGGTATAGGTGGAGGAGGCTTGGCTGTTTGACTTGGGCTACTTGTAACAGAAACTTGAGACTGAATTGTTGTTGTGGTAGTTGTTGTAACACTGGGGATTTGGGGCTTGGGAGAAATGTGTGGCTTCGGTAATGTCGTCGGAGCGGGAGGAGGAGTATCTGCAACAGATATTTTGACTGTATCTACAGCTTGCACAGTAGCTTTGTTTGCTGACACAGGTTTCGGTGGAACAGGTGGAGCAGAAACCTTTGTAAGTACTGTATCTGTGGTAATGGAGGCTGCAGTAGTAACTGGTGCTGTGCTTTCCTGGGTTTGACCAACAAGAGATGACCTTTCCTTAGTGGGCACAATGATCATGACATGACCTTGTCTAGTTGGGGTTACTAACTGAGTTGTTTCTGCACCACCCTCTATTCTTGGCTGTATATCTACAACTACTGACTGCATTGGTTTTGATGTAGCAGGAGGGGCTGTGGTAATTGCTGGAGAGACCGTGCGTGCAAGTTTGTCATCAGGAAGAGAAACTGAAGTTGATCGGGGGGGAGGGGGGGGTGGTACCTTCTTCTTGACTATTGTGGTAGAGGTCACAGCCGGTGCAGGCACTTGGGTAGTTTGGGGTGAAGCTGGTACAGTTACAGGACTTATAGATGGGACAGCTGGTTGAACAGCTGAAACTACTGGTGATGTAGTTGATACCAGGTCTGGCATTTGGACTATAACTGGGCTTCCTTGGGTCACAGCTGCTGGTCCAACAACTGTTTTTGTTGTTGACTGAACAGACACAACAATAGGCTCTGCAGTTGAAGCTATGACCTGTGTAATAGCTGAGGTCTCAACTGGCATCTGCGACGGAGAAGAAACCAAGTCGGGCATTTGAGCTAAAGGTTTGGTGGCCAATGTCTCAACTACAGCTGCAGGTTTGTCCCTAGCTTGGTCTTTCACAATGTCTGTTAAGGGAGGTTTAGAGGGTTCAGACACCACATCTGGTATTGTAACTACAACTGCATTGCCAGCTGCTATGTCCCGAGGTTCTACAGAAGCTGTAGTGTTCAGTGGTGATTGTGTTACAACAGACGTTGGAGGTGTTGGTGTAGACAGAGGAGTTGAATCTAATGAAGGAGGAGTCTGAGCCTGGTATGATGAGGAAGATGTAGCTAAACTTGACTCAGGAGAGGCAGGTGAGGTTGGGGGTGAAACAGGAGACACAGGGGAAGGTGTAGAGGTTAATTCTGGGGCTGAAATTGGAGTGGGAATAGGTTTAGGTTCTGGAATTTCACAGACTACACTGATAGGCTCCATTTCAGCCATATCAGACAAAGGTGGGCTAAAAGATGGGTCTTTAGCATCAGAGTCATCGCTGGGGGTAATGTCAGAAGACATTCCAACACCATATTCATCAGCAAGACTATCCTCCTCTTCTTCTCCAGAAGAACACTGGGTAATTTTTAGATGTGGTATAGGGAAAAGTGCCTTCATGAGAGCTGGATCTTGTGGAACCATGGGTCTTACAAAGCTTATGCCTGTAGGTGGACTGGGAATCACAGCCCCTTGAGGACGTTGTGGAGGCAAAGATGGGCGTGGTGGGGCAGGCCTTTTCTTTTTCTTAACGTCACCATAGTCAGCACTTATAGGGAGAATATCCAAAGGAGGTGAGGGTGACTCCTCTGTAGGTATAGTCACCACACAAGTCTCTTGTTCTGCAGCTGCAGACTCCAGTAAAGTTTGTGATTCTTGAAGCTCCTGCTCTATCATGATAAGTTCTCTCTTTTTCTGCATCATCTCTTCATAAACCTCTTCTGGAGACCGGAGTTTCTTAGCAGGCTCAGTGTCCACATTTAGCTCTTCGCTTTCAAGAATCTTCATTTCAGGTTCCTCAACTAATGATTCATAGAGGTAATCCTCTATTGGCATTCCTCCATACAATGGTTCAATGTCAGGACTCTCTCCTGGAATAGCTTTTGCCTTCTGAAGGATTTCTTCATAGGCTTCATCAGCACTTTTCAAAGTCTTTGTCAGCGTATGTTGAACTGGCTCTGGAGTGAATGGTATGACTGTTGGTGAAGGTTTGCGGCCTCTTTGTACAGCCTGTCTATCCATTGTGTCTGACTCCACACTGACAGAGCGATCTGATCCTGAGGTCTTATCACTTACTACAGTAACACCATGTAACTCCTCTGAAGAAGAAACATCTTCATCCTTATCTTTCCATGGCTTCTCTTCATCCCTCATCCTTTCTTCCTCAGATGAGTCCTCAATGGTGGGGAGAGGTTGTGTGGGCTGTCGATGTTTACCCTTCCTGTGGGGTTTGTCTCCAGTGACTCTTCTGTGACTAGGACTACTGTCACTATCTTCGTCTAGAGAAGAAGCTGATGTGGGAGAGGAGCCCGGAGTAAAGCTGGAAGCCTGGACACTAGATGAGCCCTTTGACAATGATTCTGTAATGCTCTCCACTTCTTCATCAGTGCTCTGCCTTTGCCTCATTGCTGGCGTTGCTTTCTTAAAACCAGTCTCTGTAACTTCCTGAGTAGCTGTAGTTGTAGCAGCTGGAAGTGGGGCTTTAACTACAGGAGCAGTTCCTTCATTGTCTGTACTAGTTCTCACAGTAGGTTTGGCTACAGCAGGGACATTATCAACACCAGTCTCTTTGTGTGCAATTTCCATTTCTTTATCTTTATCGTCTTCCGAAAGCGACATCTCATCTTCATCACGCATGCCCATTATTTGTTTGCGGATAAATTCCTCATCTTCTGCAGAGGAGTCAGCACTTTCAGTTTTCATATCTTCACTGCTTGATGAAACACGGGTCACTCTCAGCCGTCTCCTCTGGACTTTAGGTGAAGGTGTAGGCTCACTTTCACTGCTCTCCTCCATTGCTTGGAAACTTAAACGCCTCCTTTCAGTTTTAACATCTTCCTTTGCTGGCAATGGTTCATCTTGTTTGATGGTATTTTCATTTGCATCACTAACCACTTGTACGTCCTTTAGATCTTCTGTAATTGGTAAAACCTGAGGTTCAAATTCATCACGATCTTTGGGTGAAACCGTTGCTGCCACAGGAGAGATCTTCACTTTAGGCTCCTCAATAGTGATAGAGGGTTTTCTTTCCTCTTTCACATTCACCTTTGTGGATTCTTTCTCAGCCTGTAAATACAACAATGTGCAAGGTCAGTAAATCTGTGTAGTTTTAATACAATTTGTTTTGGTTAAGATAGTAAAAATTATAATATATTTTTAAAAAACTGACAAATTATTTTTTTTCTATTGTAAACAACACAATTTCCAGCACCATATAAATTAGTAGTATTTTAGAGTCCTCTACAATGATCTAACATGATTCTTTTACTTTCTTAAATAAAATGGTAAAATTTCTTACTTTTACAGTGGTAGGTTTGCTGATCTCCTCAGCCAACTTAGCCTTGCTGTCAGATGCTGCATCTGGTTTAGTTTCTAGTAGTGGTTCTTGTGTCTTTGGTTCATCCTTAACTGGTGGTAAAACTTTCTTGTCTTCTTCCAAATGAATCACTTCTGAAGGCTTCTTCTGAGCCACTGGAACAACCTCAGCCACCTCTGCAGCAACAGAGGAGATAGGTGCCACTGTTGCCTTGGTTGGTGGAACAGGGGCCGATACAGCTGCTACCTCTGCTTTTGGTCGATCAGCTGGCTCTTCCTTCTTCGTAATGGATGGTACAGAGACCTCCACTTTCTCTGGCACTTTTTTAGCTTCCACTATTGGTGCTTTGGTAGCTTCTGGTTGCGTCTTTTCAGGGGGAACAGCAATTGGCTCTTTCTTGGCCATTGGCAGAGGCTTGGTCTTTGGAGCAACTGGTGGTGGAATAGGCTTGGTGTCTGCTTTTTGTTCGGTGACACCTGGTAAAATCTCCTTTTCCATCTTGGGTGCAGCCTCTTTTTCTTTTGGAGTGGGAATGGATGGTTTGGCTGCAACTGGAGGCGGTTCAGGCTTGGGTTTTACGGCTGTGGGCACAGGCTTTGTCTCTGCAGGGGTAGGTTGGGGTTCTCCCTTTTTGACTGGAGGTGGGGTCTTGGCCTCTGCCTTGACAGATGGAGGTGATGGCTGGGACATTTTTCCAGAATCTCCGAGCTGTCCTGACAAGGCCCTCTGAGTCTGACAGTTCAAGCAGAGCCATTCCTTCTGTAAACACAAGACAGGAGGAGAAGACATGAATTAAACATTGCTTAGAAGACTGACCAAGCAGAAAAAGGGAAAGAAAGGCCAACCAAATAGTCTCTCTAAATAAACACTCCCTGAGTGGTTATCTATATCTATTGTTGAATTATAGACTGTTAGAGCCTTCTTTTTAATACTTAAAAATGTGGTAAATCTGGAATAGGCTTCACAATGAGCACAACAGTATTGTTATTACAATATCAACACCACATCCATGTGGAAATATCAAAATATATTTAACTTGTATCATCAAATACTGCCAAAAATATAGATAATTGTCAACTTTATTTATTGAATATCAAATGTTCTTTCTCATATTGTGCAGCCCTATTCTGTAACACAGTCAATCTCAAGGATATTTCGAAATGATCAGTCACTGGTTAGTAACTGGATGGGTACTAACA
>JAVQKG010268736.1:0-12808 GCA_036025885.1 Hypseleotris bucephala
TCAATGCACTGTCACTACTTTATAAAGTATTTCTGTTGTTGTAAACATATGGAGTTTCTGATGTATCTACTTGCTGCTCTTTTGTAAGTAACACATTTTGCACATTTGAATAAAGAGTTTTGGTTAGACAAACAGATTTTTATTGAGACAATGGATCCAGTTCACAATGCATCTTTTACAACAGTGCAGTCTTCTCAGAGTCAGCTCCCATAAACACTATCCAAAAATACTTCAACCACCTTAAACATGTGGGAATACCTGTTCTGAAAACCTGAAAGACAGCTCATATTTGGTAGGCTATTTACATTTATTTGTAGATGTGAATAAAAACATGGCATTTTTTAGTAGGATCTTAAATGCTCAGCTCCTTACTTCATAGGCAATGAACTTACTCTTAACAAGATTTTTTATAGGTAAATACAACTTACTTTTTGAATAACTTATATAGTGCAGTTTGAAAAGGTTGGGACAAGATAGCTAGCATAAACATTAGATCTGAATCAATGAATTGGGTTAACTGTGATTAATCAATTATTGAAATAATCATCGACTAATTTAGTACCCGAATAATCTAGGGTATAGAGATCCTCAAACATGACATTTGCTGAGAGAAGAATCTACACATAGCAATAATTAAGACAAGAAATTAACCAAAATATATATACATTTTGCATTTAAGATGATAAACCTCTTTTGTCTTTAAATATGCTAAATTTAGTGGCATAATTATAGCTTGTTTGGTTTAAATTTAGCTAAAAATCTCATGTTTACGTTTCGAAATCCAATGATTAACCGATTAATCAATGAAATAGTTGACAGATTAATTCAATCAACAAAATAAACTTTAGTTGCAGCCCAAACAGTAATAACTATTTTGAATTCATGGGTGCTAGCTGGCTTAAAGAAACAGATTGTGAGACCTTACAATTCCAGACTATTCAAACGTATCTACATCTATCAACACACATGACTTAAAAACCCCAAATCATTACATTAACATTACATGATTCCACTTTACTGCGGAGTCCTCTCAGGCTGAACATGGATCCGAGACATTCGTTCATAAAGTTACAATCAAGTGATCTGTACAGAGTGAGAATAGAAAATGGATATATCCACATAATTATATCCGTATAAGTCACCACAGAAGTGCTCATGCCAGAACCAAACTGTCTATGCATGCATCTACTCATATAGGACAGGAGAAGAAGGGGTTAAAGGTCGTTGGGAATGTGAAAGTGCAATGGTCCAAGGTCAAGTCTGAAAGAAGATGTCTACATTCACAGAACTCAGAATATTGGCGTAATGTGCAAAATTTTAGTTCTTTTTAAATATGTTTTTGTATTTGTTTGTACCACTGTTAGGTTGTGACAAGACAGCTAGAATAAATTGTCACCTGGATCCTAGCTGACTTAAATAACACAATATATAGCATTTCTATACACTATTCTCACTGTGTAATGAGCTTATACTTATTCCATACTAGCCAATTTTTGAGATTTTTGAGATTCTTTTTTGCCTGAGTAAAAAAGTTCAATTTACCCGCAGCCCGTTTACATAGGTGTAGAGCAGAGATAGTGGGCTCTAGGCTGGATCAGTTTGAATATGTGATATGGGGTGGTTGTATGTTGTATAGGGGTATT
The DNA here is from genome assembly GCA_036025885.1 of Hypseleotris bucephala. Lineage (NCBI taxonomy): Eukaryota > Metazoa > Chordata > Actinopteri > Gobiiformes > Eleotridae > Hypseleotris > Hypseleotris bucephala. The sequence continues at coordinate 1,644 of JAVQKG010268736.1, forward strand.
CATTCATGAGCTCATCCTGAGGCGTTGATGTACAGTTGACTCTGGAGGATGTAGTCAATGACGGGCTGAGACAGGTAGTCCACCACATGGCCGTCTCCATGCTGCAGCGCCAGTCTGAGGAAAAACAAATAGGTAACTTTTATTGTTAATGAATTATAAACACTATCAATTGAGACTATATGCAAAAATGTTATAGTCAAGTATGTACCAGACTGGTGATTCGGTCCTTAGGTGCAGTGTTACTTTTGACAGCAGATTTCAATGTAGTTTTAGTCTTTTGACAAAAATGTTATTAAGTTAGATTTAGTAATCTCATTCTTTTTAGTTTTAGTCTAGTCGACTAAATGACATGTACATTTAGTCGACTAAAAGTAATGAATAAATAAAATACATTTAGTGAAAAGAATTAAAATATTGATATATTTTGTAAACAAATATTTTATTGAACTTGTTTGCTTTAAAGACTCTAATACCACATCCACACTGGACAACAGTTGGTCATAAGACTTTGGGTTTGAGGTTATTTGTCATCAACATAAAACTTGACATGCGGCTGGCACTGAAGGAAGAGACAGTTAACAAACTATGCTCCTACCCAATTAAAGCCCCAGTTAAAAAGTTTTTTTTTTTAGTTTTATCCGTTTATGGAAATGTAAGCACATTTAGTCATAGTTTTCCTCTCTGTCAATTAGTTTTTATTTAGTTTTTTTTAGTTTTTGGCAGTAAAAATATCATGTTGATGAAAACTATGACGAAAATTCAAAGTCAACTAAAATTGTAATTGTAATAAAATATTTTTTATCACTTCACCCCTAGTTTAGACTGGTTTAGACAGGTTTAGTCAGGTTTAATCTGGTTCAGTCCGGTTTGTACCTGCTCTTGGTGGAGCTGACCACAGCCATGGGGTGAGTTGCCACATCTTTCACCACAATGATGTTGTCCTGGAACAAATGATACTCTTAGTGGGTGACTAATCCTAAGAGTTTCAGACAGGAGAACACCCACAACAATAAGCAGTTAATTGCAGGGCTGACACAAAGACATACAGAGACAGACAACCATTTACTCATTCATTCACTAAGGAAAATTTAACAAACATGAAGTAATAGAATCTCAAACTAAAGGGAGGCAGACCTTGTACTTGCGCAGGACTGACGAGTGGTTCATGATGCGTTCAGTGTCCGCTCCATCTCGAGGAACTACCACGATACCGAAATCTCCCACAATCACCTCCATCTGAAATGCAGCACTAGGTTACAGTTCTATGGGTATTTAAAGCTTGACTTTACAGTTGTATATACTCAAGCCTTCACAGATTTGGAAAAAAGAGGGTCTTACATCGCTGTCCTTCCAGAGACCAGGGATACAGAAGGACTCCAGGAGGTCACTGCCACAGAGGAGCAGGATACGCAGTTCTGCAAACACACAACACTGGTCAGAAGACATTTATATTATCAATAGGCTGTGGCGCAGTGGGTAAGAGTTTGCGCTGATAATCAGAGGGTTGCCAGTTCGGATCCCCGCCCGAGTGTATACTGTTGTTTTGTCCTTAGGCAAGACACTTAACCTGCATTGTCTATGAATGAATGTAGTCATGTGATTGGTGTTCGGTGGTGGTCAGAGGGGCTGTGGGCACAAACTGGCAGCCACGCTTCCGTCAGTGTGCCCCAGGGCAGCTGTGGCTACATAAATATTTAACCACCACCAGTGTATGGAGTCAATGAATAATGCAATTGTAAAGCATCTTTGAGCGGCCAGAAAAGCGCTATATAAAATCGATGCATTATTATTATTATTATTATTATTATTATTATTATTATTATTATTATTATTATCATTATTATTATTATTATTATTATTATTATTATTATTAAGAAATAGAGGTTTGCATCCCCGCGCGAACGCATTGTCATTGTGTCCTTGGGCAAGACACTTAACCCAACTTGCCCATGAATTAATGGGTTATTGTGAATGTATGATTTCGGTGGTCAAGAGTGGCTGTAGGCGCAGAATGGCAGCCACATTTCCACCACTGAGTGTAGCTGAGGACTGAATGAATAATAATTGTTAAGCATCTTTGAGTGTCTAGAAATGCGCTACATAAGACTAATGCATAATATTAATGAACCTTGGATAGGATGTACATTGAATTTGTATTTATGAAGACAATGATAGCAGTAGTAGGCCATTCTATGTGTGACAAAAAAGTACTAAAATCATGATAAAATCTCAATCGTGATATGTGATATTGTACTTTTTACTATTATGCCCACCCTTATTGTGTAGGCTAAATGACAATTGCACTATGATAATTTACAAGTTGGGTTTAGCCATGAAAAAAACAAGCTACCAAAAACAAATTTCCTTTTAGTTGATCCCAAGTAATTTCAATGCATTTTTTCTAGTTGCATGCCTATGCATATAGCAGCAGTCCTGTCTTATGTCTGTTTGTCAGGTGCACTCCACTTGTTTGAATGTATATGAAATTGATTTATTACAGTGAGTAAAAAATGCTTGTTTAGTGTGTGTGTCAAGCTAAACCAATGGAAATGGCGGTTAAAATGAATGAGAGGCGTCTATGGTATACTGCAACTTTTATGACTTCAAATTTCAGCCATTTTTCTTTATTAAAGCTACACTACCTGATTTCTTTTCCTTGTATTTTGGCAAAGATAATACTAGATTGAGACTTTGAGGTCACCTGTGGGCTGTGTTATAAGGGTTTTTGTTTTAGAGCGAGGGAAGGAACTGTTTAACCAATCACACATTTTCATAGAACAGGAGCACTCTGATTGGTCAAAACATCCTTTATCTATCCAAACTAGAATCTATCAGGAATAATGTGAGGGAGTTTTATTTCACAGTATTTTTATTTAAAGAATTAAAACCAACTCTAGATCTCTACTATGTTCTTATCACTATCCGGTTTGTGTGAGACTGTGATAGAGGGTCGTGTATCAAACTTTTTTTAGACACATCACTTTTACAATCACAAAATCAGGTAGTGCAGCTTTAACTAAAAAATGATCCCAGAAATTACAATGTCAAAAGAGACGTGCCCACAATATTAAACAGAAACGATTTGGATGAAAGCAGAGAGATATTTTTTGTAGTGGTATAAAAACTGCAGCTAAAACAAAGATGGCCGTCATCATGTCAGAAGGTTAACTACATACAGTGGGACGAGAGGCAGACAAATGGCCCCAAAGGCACTCAAGACAAGACAAGAATATTCTGCAAAAACTAACAGTAAATCTTGGATGAAGCAAGGGGATGGTTCTATGCAGTAAAGCAAGGGGACTAAAGGGAAAATAGCCTACATTGTGTTGATTATGGGGCAATATATTGAGGTATGTTATTGTTAGCATAGTCTGTTTGCTAGTTAGCCGTAGCGTGTTAGCTAGATAAGTCAAAAAATAATGGTCGGATATGTACAGCACTTCAGAAAGATATTACAGACAGATTTTTTTTTTTACATCTCTTTTTTTTTCAAGTGATGTATCAACTATTGCTAACATGTTGCCACTGTCCAAAAAGTGCATATTTATCGGAGACTTAGTAAATCTAAATTGACAATAGTTTGTAAATTCTTGAATAGTGACCAGCCTGAAAGAAACATTGGTCATTGTCCTGGGTGTCTCCGCCTAGGGCCCATAGAAGTCACTTTATCCACCCACATCACCTAAATTAATGGAGTAGATTTATATTGCATCCATTATTCATTCAAACTACAATCACACACGGGAGGTGGTAAGCTACTGTACTTCTGTAACCACAGCTGCCCTGGGGCACACTGGCAGAGGCGTGACTGCCAGTCTGCGCCAACGCCCCCTCCGTCCACAACCAAACACCAATCACACAACCACATTCATTCATGGGTAATGTAGTGTTTTGCCCAAGGACACAAGGACAATATTCACTTGGGCGGGGACTCGAACCGACAACCCTCTGGTTTTAGGTTGAGTGCCTGCCCTCTGCACCACTGCCGCCCCAAAATTAACTAATATCTGTTTTATTTTACCACAGAAATGATTGGCACTATTTCACTGTCCTTATTTAGCCTTATGTCAAAACCAAAACTCTAAGGACGTCTCAGAGAAAATATGTTACTGGACAAGTTTATTTTTCCACATTTTTATTTTTCTCACATGAAGCTAACTTTTACATTGATTAAAATAGTGCTTCTGTTTTGGTCTGTTTGAGCTCAGGGCTGGGATCTCGATCAATGTGACGTAACTAAAACCGTATATAAACAAAGCCCTCCGCAGCTTTGGAGAAAATACAGTTTACATTTCCACAAATAGACTCCAGAACACGACAGGAATGAAGTGACGTGGAAGAGAAATTTAAATACACAGAGGAGGTGGGAGGAAATTAAAACGAGAAAAAAAGCAGTAAGTTTAATGGAAAAAACTATGGAAGGTTAAGTAGAAGTACAAAATTGTCACTTTATTTACAGCAAGACAGCACTCATTGTAAAGTTTAGTTGAGTATAATAATTATAATAATAATCGATTTTATCCAGCGCTTTTTAACTACTCAAAGACGCTTTACAATTGCATTATTCATTAACTCCACAGACACACTCGGTGATGGCAAGCTACCTGTGTGGCCACACTGACAGAGGCGTGTCTGCGACTACCAGCCATCACACAACCACATTAATTCCTAGGGTTTGGGTTAAGAGTCTTGCCCAGGGACACAACGACAATATGCGCTTAGGAAGGGATTTGAACCAGCTACCTTCCGGGTGCAGGGGGAGCGCCTTACCCACTGCGCCTTCCGCCCCACAACCAGAGATGGGACAAGTCTTTGACCTCAAGTCCAAGTCAAGTCCTATACATAAGTCATTTCAAACTATTTATTTATGTTAGTAACTGATTGCAAGTGAAAAATGCATCTATCGAAATATATTATAGAATAAAAGCATTAAACACCTTTAGGTACATATATACATTTATTATTTTGGGGAGAGATCAAGTCTTCTCAAGTCACAGGGCTCAAGTCGAGTCCCAAGTCTTTGCCCATTTTATCAAGCCAAGTAGCAAGTCATCAAATTTGGGGTGCTGAATTTGAGCCTAAAACTCTATGCAATCCAATTCAAAATGGGACATCTGGACCTTACAGAAAGTACAGTAAATTAAATAAACCAAAACATCTACTTATTTTCTCCTCTTTAGATACAAGATAAACATTCATACAAAAACATGAGGGGAAGCCTATAGGCAGAGAGGTTAAGTCAAGGCAAACACTCACGGACCGAGCTATGTATAGATCCTTTGGGAACTTCTCATTTCTCTGTAAATCAAACCAGTGTTGCGCTGTGTCCGTCTCCATGGTGATATCAAAGACTCAGAAAAAAAAATGTCTAAAAATATACACAATGTCTGAAATGGAGGGTGGACCGGGCAGGGGCACACAAGTTCACAGATTTGGACAAAATGGAGTCCATATAGAAAAGAAGTTTGTTCATTCATCTTTCTCTGCTTAGTAATATTTAAGGTCCTGTGTTATGTGTTTTTATTATGCATTTCATAGTCTGTTTAGATACATTTAGGTTACCATTTAATGTTTTGAAAAATCAAGCAGAGAATATTTATCTAGTACAAGCTGTTTTATGGAGCCTGTCTCAACTGTCCCCTGGTTTAAGACAGGAAAATACCATTTGTGCCGGTTTTCGGGGGTTTAAAATAATACTCCAACCACTTTTGGGATATAAACAAAGCCTTGACACCCTCACAGTCAAACACAAATCTTCAATCTGATGTGTTGTTGAATAATGGTGGCAACAAGGCTTCTCTGAGTGGTTATGTTAACTGTTTATTTTATTGTCATACATATTACAGCTCATTTGTGAAGTCATCTGAGGCAGCTTTGTTGTGATATAGCGTTATACAAATTCAAAAATAAATTGAATTGAAAATTGACAATGCAGGAGCAGAATAGTTAGCAGTCCCTATTCTCAACAAGACACTAATATGAGGTTCAATGCCATATGCCGAACACCTTTTAAACTATTATGACAGTTGATGGGACTATAAAACTCAGATAACTGAAGGGCTAACACATAGGGACATACAATGCAACGCACCATACTCTTAATAATTCAAACACTATGGGAAATTTGATATATATTTTTGCTTATTATGTACAATTGATTTGACACTATCCTTTACATTATATTTACCTCAGAAGTACACTTCGTAACAAACTGTAATAACATGTAACTACATAGTAACTAACCCTAACCATTAAGTATGTACAATTTAGTTACATGTTATTCCAGTTTATTACAGTGTATTCCATTCTACTTAATTTTGGTAAATACAGTGTAGTTATGGGATAATGTAAAATATAATGTGATTGTTGTTACTTTTTAAATTTATAGTAAACCTTTGTAAAAAAAAAAAAAAAAAGTAAGTCAGCAGTTTCTAGATCTCCATTGTATATCACAGAATTGAACTGACTGACAGACACAGCAAAATCTCCACTGCGACTGTCACATGATCCACTGTCCATAAAAGTATTGATCGAAGCCGCTGTAGCCTTTGGAGGAGAGGACATGACCTTGGACCAAAGACACTGCACCTCCCTGTATTACCTCCCTGTGTATCACTGTATCTGCTGCATATAATCTGCTTCACGTTAAAATTGGGCTGTCACAAAAGAGGGAATTTAGGAGTTTTACTTGCCACAATTTAAATGTTCAATTGTTGTGATAAGACAATTAAAGCTACCCTACCTGATTTTTCCCCTTTGTATTTTGGCAAAGATAATTATTTAGTTATTAGTACAGCATAGCAGAAGTCACCTGAGAAAAACTTTGAGGTCACCTGTGGACTATATTATAAGGGTTTTTGTTTTAGAGCGAGGGAAGGAACTGTTTAACCAATCACACGTTTTCACAGAACAGGAGCACTCTGATTGGTCGATACATCCTTTAACTTTCCAGAATCTAATATAATTTGATATTACAACTCACCTGACAACAGCCTGAAATGAACTATTATAGGAATAAGAAGTGTAAATGATAGAGTGGAGAGATGCACTGCACTGTCTGTTATGGCAACCCAAACAAAGAAACTGGCTTTGTCAATAGTTGTGTATGAGATATTTTTTCCCTGTGTTTTTCTATTTTCATGTTGCCACAGTAAAATGATCTGCCATTTTAGCATGCAGTGACTCACTCATTGGCCACTTTATTAGGTATACTCCATAAAGTGGCACCCAATGTGGTCCTTTGCTGCTAATTGTAGTGGCCCACCTGCTACATGTTTTGTGAATTCAAAGATAGTTAAATAAAGTTAAATATTGTAGCCTGGCAAAGTCACATACCAATTGAGAAGCTAAAGAATATGTGCTTACTGTGTCCTCATTAGAATGTAACACCTGGCTGAAACGGGTCTACCTAAAAAGTGGCCAGCTTAAATACATTTATTAATCCTTTGCCTTATGTGGTTAACTAAAGCAATCAATGTGATACTATATATAGCCCTTTATGTTTTGTTCCTAACCTCATGTATTGAGTGAGAGGCGCCCTAGTGCTAGTGTGTCCTCATTAGAATGCAACACATGGCTACCTAATAAAGTGGCCAACACATTATATTGTTAACAAAAGAAATCAATAGGCTGCTGGGTCCCAAGTGCATGTGTCTAGTGAGAAATCCATACAGCCCATAGAAGCCTTTGTGTTTCCTTATGTGAAACAGCAGGCTCAAACTTGTCTTCCTAATAAAGTGGCCACTGTATCTATATAACCATTGCCTTAAATGGTTAATCAAGCAATGTGACGCTATATAGACCTTTTACTGTATTGTTTTAATGTCAGCATGTTATCAATGAAATACAACAAACTGGTATACCTAATAAAGTGGCCAGATCATTAATTTATTTAACAGACTATTTCGCCATTGCCTTATATGGTTAACAAAAGCAATCAATGCATCTCTATAGAGACCCTTTTTCTGTTTTGTTCCCTGCTCCTGTATTAAGCGAGTCTATAGATGAAGAGATTAGGTGATAGTGTGTCCTACTTAGTATGCAACACCTGGTTCAAACTGGTATACCTAATAAAGTGGCTGGATCATTTATTTATTTAACACAATATTTAGCCATTTCCTTAAATAGTTAACAATAACAATCAATGTGGCACTATATAGACCAAGCAGAGGCAAGAAGAAGGCAGAAGCAAAGGTACTTTAGCGTGTCAAATGGCCTACCCAATAAAGTGGCCGGATCAGTAATATATTTCCCAGTTAATTCATCCATTTCCTTATGGTTAACAAAAACAATCAATGTATCTCTATATAGACCGTTTTTCTGTTTTGTTTCCCAGCTCCTGTATCGAGTGTGAAGCATAGAAAAGTGAAGGTATAGTGTGTCAAATCATCTACCTAATAAAGTGGCCAGTATCTCTATATAACCATTTCCTTATGGTTAACAAAAACAATCAATGCATCTCAATATAGACCCTTTTTCTGTATTGTCTCCCAGCTCCTGTATCAAGCATGAGGCAAAAGCGAAGGTAGTTTAGTGTGTTGTTCAACAGCAGTCTGCTTTTGCACACGGCACGCTGAAGCAGGAATGATGAAACCAGGTCTAAAAATAACCTCCTCCCAGGATCCCCCTGTAAACACACTCAGCACTGCAGTATTCAGTCCTCTCGCAAAATAACACCACAATGTTTGGTTTGGCTCGGCTCATATCAACAAGGCGGTAGAATTAAAACCATCTGTCTAGAAAGAAAACAATGTCAGCACCAAGCAGTAGCCACAAAGCAAGAAGCAGTCACCTTGATATGATATGCCTCTTAATATGCAGAGATTCAAGTGGATTTGACAAAGTGTTTTTCAATGCCCTGCCTAATGCAACATTTGCTATTTATCATGGCTTGGTGCTGGCACAATAATAGCTGTGTATAAAGGGTGTTAATTGCTTGGTTAACAAAGTAAGAAGCAGTCACTTTGATATGATATGCCTCTTAATATGCAAGTGGATTTGGCAAATGGTTTCTATGTCCTGCTTGGTGTAAGCGTTATTGGTGTAACTGCTATTTATCATGGCTTGGGACTGGCATAATAGCACATTCAATTGCCGATATGATGTTGCATGTTTAAGCTAATTCAGAAAAAAAGGTTTGCAAAATCTTAGATATCTCAGAATTACAGAGCCAAATGTACATTCACTGGCCATTCTATTAGGAACACACAATGTTAGCACCAAGCAGTAGCAACAAAGCAAGAAGCAGTCACCTTGAAAGTTTGACACAGAAAATTATATGCCTTTTAATATGCGGAGAGCGGATTTGACAAAGGCTTTTTCAATGTCCTTCCAGATGAAATTTGTCACTCTTTATCTGGGCTTAGGGCTGGCACAATTGCTAAATTAACAGTCATAACAGTAGCTTTTTAACTAGGATGTTTAGCAGATAGAAAAAGCTGACATTTAGATTTGGCCAGATTCATGGTGCTTGCTTGGGTGTCTTAAAACAACAGCACAAAATGTACTTTCAGTGGCCACTTTATTAGGAACACCCTGTACCTAAAAAGTAATGTGAAATTTATGTATTTTTAAATGTATTTTTGTAATCTTAAACCAGTCTTGTACCTAATAAAGTGGCCCCGGTGTGGTCTTCTGCTCCACTTAAGTTATCATAGCTACTTTCACCTTTATATTATGTCAAATGAATAGGTCTACCTAATAAAATGGCCACTAGTGAATGTAACTAACCATGTAATCTTAATCTGTTTTCTACTTAGCAACAAGATGTCTGCTTTTACACACTACACTAAACAGCACCGTATCGACAAAACAGCTTGTTCAAACACATACTAATTGGATTGGCAATATTATTTAAGGTAAAACAAACAAGAAACTGTCAAAGTGCCATTGACAAGACAATTATGGGCCTTAGATGGGGTATACTTCAGTAAGGGCCAGTTAGTTGCCAAAAAATCACATTATAATAGATAAATAAAATCTAAATTGCACAATGGAAAAAGAATGGGGGAAGTTAGTATGTTTTGACTAATTGGCCATTGTCCAGGGTGTACACCACCCAAGGCCCATAGTTGCTGGGCTATTCTTCAGTCATTTGCAACAAGAATAGTGGAGTCCAAAGAATGAAAGTTTTTTTTTAAAAGTTGCGCTACCTGATTTCATTGTTCTTGAATTTTGGCAATGATAATTATTTGGTTATTAGTACAGCATAACCAAAGTCACCTGAGATGAAAATGAGAGTCACCTGTGGGCTGTATTATAAGGGTTTTTGTTTTAGAGCGAGAGAAGGAACTGTTTAACCAATCACACGCTTTCATAGGACAGGAGCACTCTGATTGGTCGATACATCCTTTATCTATCCAGAATCTATCTGGAATAACGTGAAGGAGCTAAAGTTGTATTTCAAAATTTACAGCTAGATCACAACAACATTTTTTTTATTTTAAAGAAAAGCCAACTCAATATCTCTGCTATGTTACTAGCATGTGTACATACTTCCTGGTGTGTGTGAGACTGTGATAGAGGGGAGTGTATCATTCCAACTATGAATTGTTTCAATTTTACAGTCACAAAATCTGGTAGCATTAATCTTCGTATTTTCACTAATTTTTGCCCATTTTCTTGCTAGCTTTCCCCAGCCTCAAATCTTTTATGATTGTTACTGGGTTGTCACAGTGAATCAGTTGATTACCTGTGATACATGCGCCCAGGTGTACACTTCCTATCGATCCCTGTATCAATACAACAGCATTAGCATTCATGGGACAAAGAGGCAGCACTGCTTCTATCACAATAAGAAGGACGCATCTGGATTTGTGCATTTAATTTCTTTCTCTCTGAGGATTCTGAGGCACGTGTCGCTGGTGCAGTCACATGGATATATGTTTTATATATAAAGATTTGCATAGTTTCAACCACAAGGCATAGAAAAGAAAGCAATGGTTAATGTAAGTAAATTGATTTGTTATTCTGGCAAACACTGATTATATATTGAAAGATGTTGTGCCAAGGTTTGCCACTATATGCTATATATATAGATTTCCCAATAAAAACAATAACAAAAATCTGACATTACTAACTATTTGACAAAGGTAATTAGTTACATTTACTCAGTTACATTTGCTTCAGTAACTTTTTAAATAAATTGTACTTCTAAGAGTAGCTTT
>JAVQKG010268827.1:0-11536 GCA_036025885.1 Hypseleotris bucephala
CACTTCCACCACCTCCTCCGCCATAAGGCAGTCGGTGTTATAGCAGTTGACGCAGACGCATGGGGCGTTCCGCCGATATACATTTGCTGTCGTTTACGACAGCCTGGGTCTAGTTATAATTGGTTTTATCGAAGGTTGCTCATTTTGGTCTTGTTTTCATCAACTTGGTAGCTTGTTTCTCTCACAATATCTGGCAACAATGGCCCTGATTCCTATCGATTTTAGTCAATGTCAAGAAAGACCTACTTTCTTTTGGTTGGGTTCTAACAATTTGCATTCATCAAGAATATTTTTATCATTTTTAATTCTGCGGGAGAAAAAATAGTCAGACCAAACAATTGGCGGAATATTGGCAAAGTTTTCAAGACTAATGTCCGCTCAGAGCAAGGTCTTGGATTCCATCTCTGGTCACAGCTGGGTATTTCAGTATGAAGGTTGAATTTTATTTTCTATGCTTGGACCGACCAACCTCCAAACATGTACAATATCAGCTGATCTTTGTGTCAACTTTATTGGAATGTTTGACTGCAAGTTGCAAGGATACACAGTCATATTGTACTCTTACATGCATTTTACATTTATTTTTTAGTCTCCTTAGTGTGATATTTCCAGGTGGGCAGAGTATTAAGACTATGAGTACTGTTACTTCAAAACAATATTATGTAGTATGTATTATTAAGTATAAAATATGGCTCTTAGACTCTTAGAAGTAACATTTATTTTAGGTGTAGTGGTAGGTGATATGGTAATAAAAATCTCAATGAATTTATAAAGATTGAGCTAATCTGGGACGATTAATTAGCCTGACAACATTGATGCTCTGATGGAACAATGTCAGTGTTCATTGATTACATTTTTATTTGCAGATACAAATATAGATAAATTCATATAGATAAAAAAGGAAAATAAATAGTATTAAAGTATGATGGTGATCTTTGGATTGAATGTACAATGAATTTATTGTAGAAATGGTTTTATGTAGCAGTAGTCTTCTGTGTAAGGCTAAAAATTCAAAGTCAACTAAAATCATAACAGACTCTAAATCGTGATCTTGGTTTAATAAAAATTTTTATATCATATTTTTTAGTGATGCACTGATCCAGCTTTTTCAGTCCCGATCCCGATATTTAGGCTTTGTGGATTGACCAATACCCGATATCCACTGATACTAATGCAAAAACTAAAGGCATGGTATTATCAAAAAATATTAAACCCAAATATGATAGAACTAAGAGCAGATGATCCTAAAAATGTCTAGCTTTTGTCATCTTTGAGTTACAGTGTAATATAATGTCATCTGCCACTTTATTTATCTGCCCATAATTAGGAGAAAGTATAATAAATGGTATCGGTTTCAGTATCGGCCACATTAACCGATCCACCGATCCAGCTGAAACGCCTGGATCTCGATATCTGATCCAGTATCGGTATCGGTGCATCCCTAATATTTTTACCATATCACTCTACCCTATACCAGAGTAAATGTAACTCACTACTACCCACCTCTGCCAATAAGCTAGATTAACTCTTACAAACAGCCTCCTAATTTGAAGGGATAGAAAGCTCCCAAAATAAATCAATTAAGTGCATGTTCTGGTTGAGACATTGATGGGAAAAGTTCTTTTTCATGTGGCCAAATATCTCCCATTTTACTTTGATAGCGTAGTGGCTCTCTTGTGATTCTCTGTGAATACAGTCTCCCGTCTTTCAGGACTTACACAAAACGTCTATGAAGAAAGACACGTCTCCCACAAAAATACCCATCGCCAACACTGTTATCCATTCCCAAATTGATCTGCAGTGAAATGATAGTCAGGTCTTTGGAGAAAAGTCAGAAAATCGCCCAGCTAAAAAGGCAAAACAGTATTTTTTGAAGTCTCTAAATCTGCTTTTTTCTGGGTCCAGGACCTCCAGGTACACGCTGTTCCTCTGATGTAACAGAAAGCAATAGACTCATTATGTCGGGAAATAAATGTCCCGTAAAAACGCTCTCTAAAGTGTAAAGGAGCCATCTCATCACAACAAAGACGACAAGTAAATGGAGGCTATCGATGTGAAACGATGTAAAATATTGTAGTTTCTGAGGCACTAGCAAGACATGAATCACTTCTGGAGGGGAACTGTGTGAGTTATATTCTCTTAGAGTTGGCTGAATGGTATGTTTAGAACAGAAATATAGATGACTCGGTCTAAATCAGTGATTCTCAAACTGTGGTGTAGGTACCACTGGTGGGCTCTTTCTAGTGGTGGGAAAGGTCCATAGTCTGTTCAAGTTGTGGTGTTGAAATATATACAGTATATCACAAAGTTATTGTTATTGCAAATATCTAAAAATATGTAAATAACTCCATGGTTTTTAATCTGTGTAATGACAGAAAATAATGTATTAAGGATTAAGGATTAGTCCTGATTTTTCATTTTGGTCTCTCGTTTTAGTCCAGTAAAATGGTACATTGATAGCCAAACATTTTCTGAGGCACCATGATGTGAAGTTTATATACAACCTCCCTAACACATGAACTATCATTGCACTACTGATAATTTCAAGCTATATTTTTAAGCTCTTTCACGTGAACACTACAGGATCTTATCTTATGCCTGTGTTGCCATAAAGCCCCTCATAAAGCAGTAGTTTACATTGTGTGGTGATGTAAATCCTCCAGTTTGTCCACTGTCTGCTGCTAATCCACGGCTTTGTCCACCTCTGACCTGTCGCTAGCTCCTTCCAACCACACAAGCAGCCAAATGTGAAAATGGCTGCACAAAATACAACAAAATGATCACACTATCAGCAAATGGAAGCAATTAAGTTTATCACACTGTAATGGTCTGTTGTGGCCAAATATAAAATGTTAACCATGTGCCATTTAGGTTATACCTGACTTAGACTAAGATTTTTTTACTTTTGATTTGTAAATCTTTAATCCCCCCCCCCTACTCTCAGTTTAGTACTGGTTTAGTTCTGGGTTAGTCCCTATTTGGTCCCTGGCTTGGACCTGGTTCAGCTTTTTTGAGTTAAGTTATGAACACAAATTATGGGAATATTAAATCTTTTATTTTAGCTTAAATACACAAATGACATTCCCATATTTTTTATTGCTCAACACAGTAATAACATATTGCATGGTTGTCCAATTCCGTGGAGCCCCAGTGTAATCATTGGGATGAAACAGGTCCAAGTCTAACGTTGACTTGTTTGGGGAGCAGATGTTTGCCGTGCGCTGTGTGTTGACATGTGTGCTGTTGTGTTTTATGACTCATATCTTGTGCATGTGTTCAGATCTCTCATTAGCTTGTTTGAACTGTCACTGATCAGATGGAAGACATTGTACTGTTGTCATTCTGTCTGTTATTAATTCACAGGCATCGACTTAAGCCCTCTGATAGACATAATTCTGCACTGCTGTTAGATATAAGTATATTGATCTGGTGAAGCTGTTATCATTATCACGGTAATTGTCATAGTATCTTGAGTAGGGCTGGGAAACTCAGAGGACCTCACAATTCGATATGTGATACGATACAAGATAATCTCACAATATGATGATTCTGTGGGTCTGTGGTGGGGTGTAAAAAATAAAAATAATACATCATATTGTTTTTTTTAGCACTTTTCTAGGCACCCAAAGATGTTTTTAGTAGATTGCATTATTCATTCACTCCACACTCACACACTGATGGTTGTAAGCTACATATTTCTGAAGCCACATCTGCAGTGGGGCGGTCTGATGGAAACGTGGCAGCCATAGGGGCAACTGCTGTACCACTGTGTGCTGACCAGTCCCTGGGTCGCTGCTTACTGTAAGACACACATTTTGAGAAACAATTACACATTCATTCACTACAGTTCACTACATATTCATTTACATATATTCACAAGTGGCTAGACAATCTAAAGGCTGGCTCTGTCTTGTTTTGGCCCTTCTGTGGTTTCCTTACACTGTTCTTTGAAATAACATTTTAAGACTATTTGTCAAGTATACATACCGAACATACATTTTTAACTTCACCTGTCAACAATATTAATGTCACTCCCTGATACAAGCCAAACAATAACTATTTTTGCTGACGTGTTTTTTTTTTATGTTTTTCATCCAGAGGTGGCTTTAACAAGATGCTAAATGTCCATAATCAATTTTACCCTTCTACATTATGATAAATGGTCTCAGGCGGGTGAGTCATGGTTTTGTCCAGTTCCTCAGTGCACAATAGAGTGACTGTCCTGACCGGGAATTAGGTTAACACGTGTTATATTTTGGTGATTAGTGTGCTGTTGGCCAATAGGCTGGTCAGTGGGTCCTGCAAAATCTGTTAGCGTTAGGTAAACAGCGTTAGCCCACATTAGGAAATGTATTACGTTTGTCTACTTATTAAGGCTGCAAATTCAGGGTCATGACAGCCAGCCCTCGATACTATCCCAGCAGTTATATGGCAGGGGTGCTGACCCTTTCAAATGGCCAGTTAGTCACAGGGCTGACACACAGACACAGATAGCTGTTCATTTAGATTAATTTGAATACATTGATTTGCATGTTATCAGAGTCAAATAATTGGAGGAAGCTACCCGTAGAGAACCCACATTAATACAGGGAGGACATGCAGGTTCCACACAGAGTGCTGGGATGGAATTTTTAGTCAATTTGCAGTTAGATAATGTTATTCTGATTTTGAGTTATTTTGGTCTCAGACAAAACAAAACAAAATTGTTACAGTTCTTTTGAGGCTTTGGATTGTAAACACAGAAATCCAATGAGACAAATAGAATTCGTATTCCTCTGGGTGAAGTTTGTATGTTCTCCCTGTGGGTCCTCTTGGCTTCATTTCCACCGTCCAAAGACATGCTTGTGAAAGTGGTGACTCTAACTGTCTCTAGAGTGCCTGTCTGTCAGTGTATGTCTCTGTTTCAGCCCAGCAACTAACTCTCCACAAAGCCCACAGTTAGCATCAAAGCTGTGTATTGCTTTTGTGATGCTGACATTCTGTATCTTACCTCTACCCTACTTGTTTTCAGTCTTTCCACTACACATTGCTTGTATTGATCGAAGCCGCCTGCCTTACAGTGTTGCCCTGGTTCAGTACAACAGGGACAGAGACAGTGACCCAGAATCAGTTTGACCTGAGTACTTTAAATCAAGCCTTCAACTGTGCAGAGGAAATAAATTCTCTTCCTCCCCACCAGCTCGGCCCGCGCCAACTAGGACAAGTAATCCAGTCCCGATAAAGACGTCCTCTCTCCAAGGGCGCCGCGGGACCGGGGAGTGAGTTGTGCTCCAGGAATAAAGCCAGAAACAAAATCCAGCATTGTTTTTGAGGTGGTATTAAACAGCCCATAAAGCAATATCCCATAGAGAGTGAAAACCATCTACGTGCATGAGTTGCTTTCCAAATGTTTATGTCTTATTTGTCTCAGAAGATTCACAATGCCTTCAAAAGTGTTGTGTCGATCCATTATGATGGGTGGTTGACAATCCCAAGTGGGGTAAGGTGGGGTGCATCCTAGACAATAGCCAGTTTGTCGCAGGGTTAAAACATACAGACAACAACTATGAGAAATTGCTAAGTTCCTCAACATATTACCGCTGCACATTCATTCAAGGTCACAAATGCCTGGAGTCTATCCCTGCTGAGACACTCTAGACAATGGCCAGTTATAGTTACAGGGCTGACACAGAGACACCAATAACTATTCCCTCATAATAATAAAAATACCAAGGGCAAATGCATGTTTTTGGACAGTGGGAGGAAGCCCATAGTAAGATAGAGTGGACATGACAAGACTCTGCTTGTGCTATTGACTTTGCTATTACTTTTAATATCATATTGTATCTATTGTATTGCTGGTTCTACAATTAACAATATGAATGCACTATATTATATTAAGTTTCATATCAAACAAAATTTACTTATTACTGACCTTTTCAGAAAATTCCATCCAAATAGGTGCAGTACTTTTTGAGTAAAGTTTCTAACAGATGCCATTCTTTAAAATATATAACCCTATATTCAGGCTGTAGTCTGTATCACTCCCAAAATCGAAGCTATTGTTCCTTGTGTCATTCCTAACTTTTCCTAAAAAATTTCATACAAATTCATTCAGAACTTTTTGTGTGAAGTTGCTAATAATTTTCTTACTTCATTATTAAGAGTTGTAGTTAGTCTCTTTCTTTATTGAATTGTAGCCTTTCTGTCATACTTCACAGGTAGTTTCATAAGTTCACCGGGGTGTGTAATTTTCGTGGTTAAATCTAGTGTAGCATTGCATTCTTTACATTTACCAGCCTTTTTAAAGTAAAGGCTATTTATTGCACTCCCAGTCATTTTCCAGCACCTGTCTCATTGGAATCACAGACATTCACATACATTCACAGACATTCAGAGCTCCTCTTGTGAAGATGAAGAAGTGTGTGTCGGTTTGTGTGTTCTGTGAATTCTGTTTATCTGTTTACCCTCCATAGCAGCTGTCTCTTGCCTTTCCTCTACACTCCTCCGATTTCTCTCTCGCTCAGAAATTCGCTGATTGCCAAGGAAAAGAAAACAGCATTTGAAAGCAGAAAGTGGCTTAATTTAGTGGGAAAATACTGCTATATGGTGAAATGAAACCGGTCTTTGAGAATGTGGGGTAAAAACCTACAATATTGTCAATGTAGCCTTGCCAAATGGGATGCAACTGTAACATAACAGTTTGCTGATGTCATTATGATGGCCCTAATATGAGTGAAATAATTTTATAGCAAATTTCTATACCAAGCAATGGATGTTTTATATGGGCATGATTGTGTTTATATTGACTTGATATTATAGTCTGCCATAAGTTTGCAGTTTCCAAATAATACTGTAGATTAGAAAACTTTTTTTTTCAATTTCTTTCACTTTTTCACATCATAAAGCTATATCTAAATAACATACAGATGTGGATTCACTTGCACTTACCCCAGTTCTGAAGTTTTACTCAAGGAAGAGCATTGCCAACACACAATGATATTACTCAGGATAAAGGTAATAAGGTGATGCAATGAAACATGATTAAAAATACACTCAATAAAACATAACTGAATAAATGTAATTAATTTCTACCCATCTCTTATGTAATGACTATAATAAAAGATCAGTGTTCATTTGCTGCAGTAATGGTTAAGGCTTGTCAAGCTAAAGCCTCATTGATGTGTGACAGACATACTTGATGTCTCTCCAGTGATCTCAATCTTTAGGGGTCGTGCTGCGGCTAATGACAGTCCCCAGAGTCAAGGGTCAGATCTGTGTGTAGCACACTAAACCAACTGCTTCCTCTTTTAATGGCTGTGTGCCGTGTCATTAGCCTTTCGTGCAGCTTGAAATAATCACCAACAAATGGCTGCAATGACTGTTTAACTTCCTCAAGGTATATGTTGCTAGGTCTTATGCTGAATAGATAGCAATAGGTATTTTATTGTATTGTCATTAAGATGCACTGCACAATATATTGCAATTGTTATCGAGTAATATACATTTTGCAAAAATCTAAATAAACTGACTCAGATAACCACCTGTTATCTGCAGATCTCTGAACACACAAGATGCCAAAACATGAAGCTAGTGGGCTACCACAGCAAAATCACACCTTGTGCCTTTATTAAATACAACAAGTTCATAGCCAGGGTGTCTATACTTTAGTGTAATAATTTAATTACTGATTAACATGTGGTGAATGTTGCACTGTTTCTTCTGGTATTCAAAGAGTAGACTAAGCATTGATTTTCCTCCCAGACCAATGCATTGCTAAGGCCAACCAATTTACCAGCCGTGGCAAACACAGGGTGGTTACAATTATCTCGCAGTCTCTCAAATGGATTTGCTTTTGTCTATGCTCTTCATAACATCCAAACTATTTTTCTGCTGAGACGCAAAGAAGTCATTTCATTTTGGGGCATATTGATGATTTAAAGTGAAATTGAGTCAAGCCAGAAGTCAATATCTTTGCAACATCAAGGCAAAATTCAATTTCAATTTTTGGGATAGTATATGAAATTCAGTGCTACACACAGCTGTCTCGTCTTATTTTCCAATTTGAAAGTACAGCAAACATCTTTGTCCAGTTGATCCTGCACATTTTGTCTTCAGGAGCCTTTGTATTTTATTTGTCTAGATCTGCACTGTTTGACTGGGCTTACCAGAGCCAAAAATTATACTGTAGAAATGCCAAAATGCAGCACAATAACTTCATGATTGGATAGAGTTGCTCTCAGCGTCTCGAAGCGTAACTTCAAATGATAGCCTATTAACAGACCAATCAGAATCAGAGAATTGAATATTTGGGTGCCTGCCAAGTGGAAGTATATTGTTTTGTTGAAAGAAAGTAAAACATTTGGAAATTTTTTTTTGTTTTATCATAAAGTGACTAGTATGACATGAATATTTCAATTATCAGCTTGGCCAAATATTTTGTCAACATGTTTTGGTAGGCTACATTTCCATTGATTTTATATAAAAGAGAAGAAACTAAGAAAGCATCATAGAAATAATTGCTTTCAACTATAATTAGTAATCCATAAACACGTACAAAATTTGGGGCAAAATGTAGAAAAATAATAAAAAGGGAGACTTGACGAATTTACTTTTTTTTTCTCTTGCTAGTTCTAAACCTAAATATTATAAAACAAACATTTATGTGCTTAACAGGTTAACATCGGCCATTTATATTGACCAATACCAGTCAACCTTGTGAATATTGTCCAGTGATGATGTGGAGTCGATATCGATGTGCATGTTTGTATTTGTTGCTTGCTAAATGTGAGAATGATCCATAATATTCATACAAGCATGGCTTGAGTAAAAATATAAATAGTGTTATTATCCCATGTTCATTGTGTGTATTAGCGACAGCTGCAGCTCTGCCCCACTGCGCGACTCAGCGACTGGTTTCAGTGGGCTCCTAATCAGCTCTACTGCGTTTGGTATTAGCAGCTGATTAAATGAATTAGCAGGCCCTGGAAACATTGGCACGAGCTCTGTGCCACTCTGCGGGCTGGGTGGGGGTGGAGGATACGGGTTTTGGGGCTTTGTAATTGTACTGTGGAAAGCATGTGTACACACTGTCCAACCTAAAATATTATTGCCCGACTCTCCAACAAAGTGGAAGTCATCCATATTGGATTCAAAGTTGAAAGTGTGATTTGCTGCTCTTGTACTTGAACAAACTAGTCTTACGGCTTTTAAGCTGAAAATCATTGAGCAACAGAGACATCCCAAGGGTCTTTGTTTACTGATGTGAATAGTACCTTATTTTTAAGTATATTTCACAGCCTCTAACTTGCACATACTTTGCCCGACTAGGCTAAAAACACCTAGCCTGGTATACCAGCCCTGCCTACTTTTTTTTTCAAAATCAAGGGGTCTGGTCACTAGCTCATAGCAAATAATTCCTCAGCTTGCTGTGTGGCCATGTGTGGCTTATTAGTGTCCTGTCTGGCGTATCTTATCATACATCATAAACTGCCCTTAAATTAAATGCAGTCAACGAGAGACCAGACTAATATCTTTGTATAGAAGTTAAAGAGTTCATTGCGGCTGACCAGGCTATTCAACACTTACTGCTCAGCCCTGAAGACATCTGACAGTTGGCTCAACTAAAAACGGGCTTGACATTAACCAACCTGCCATTTAGTTTTAGCTAGTAAGTCCCACCAGCCAGTTTGTCTTGTTGGATTTTATGAATTCCTTTCTATTAAATCAATCAGCGTCCAGATTTTAAACTAATAATGAAATATAGAATTAACAATGTAAATTTACATGTGAAAGGACTTGTGATACTAGTGTAGTTACTTAGCACATTAGTTAGCTTTGCAGTTTAATTTTGTAAACAGGAAATTAGAATGTGTCTGGCCCTTGAACCCTGTGCACACCGTCAATTATAAAAGTTCTTTAAAAACTGAACTGTGACTTGTGAAAAATTTCAATGGCTAGTTTTGGGGAATAGTAGTAGCCACAGTGGCCAGTGAGATGAGTTCATCGGTTAATCAAGCACTGGACTGAAAGAAAATTGATCACACAAGGTCTGTACCACTCTGCTGGATGGTATGGGGTGGCGAAGGGGGGTCTAAATAATGAGGGTTGGGGTCAAGGCCAGTGGTCTCTCTGTGCTTGTCCCGGAGCCCGCGTGTGTACACACTGTCCCATCACATGAATACACACATTATGTCAGCAGATGGACACACACTGACAGAGGGCCATTGTGTGTGACACTGTTGCCGCTGTGTCTGTGTTCGGGGCGGCTCGACACGACACACGCCTCTCACCGTTAAATGTCACGCAGTCAGAGAGGCTCTATGTGTCTTCAGCTGTCCACCTTAGTGTTTACTTGTGTCTCAGAGGACAGCGCTGCTTTGTTGTTTTGTATTGAACGTCTGGGGCTTGATTTAACAGTAAAATACTAAACAGAAGAAACACTTGTAGAGCCCAGACCTCTGCCAAAGCAACGCAATTTCACCTAAGTTGGTCTATCTTTATTTGCAGGGCTAACTCAGAGACATACCCATACCACACAATTCCCCACAAAATGACATAATTGTGCCAAACCAAACAGAATGTTGGGTTATGATTATAATGGCCAATCATAGACTGGGAGGGATTGCTGTAGGGCTGAACAATATCTACTTACGATTTTTATGACAGATATTGTGGTTGCGATTAGATATGCAAAATTGTTTTTAAATCCAAGATTTAGTTCAAAGAGCACATTTTAAACCTGTCTGGAAGAAATAACACTTGAAAGAAGCCTAAAATGTTCAACTTCCACAAGAATCATGTGCCTTTCAGAACATGTTTGTAGACGTTAAACCTAACGTGCTTAACCTAACGATAAACAGATTTTTGACTATATATTCTCTTTTGTGCCCAGAAATTATATTGTCTAAGAAATTGCGATTGCGACCATTAAAATTGTGATTTCAATTCAATTGCGATTAATGTTTCAGCCCTAGACGGCTTTAGTTCCTGGGATAGGGTCATCTGTGGTCGCTAACAGAAATAAGTGGAAGAAGAGGAATGAAAAAGTGCATTCTGAAGGAAATGTCATTTTCTTTCGAATTTGCACATCAAATATCACCAGGATGAGATCAGATTGTGCTGAATTATTGATGTCTTTGTAAATAGCCATGCAGGAAACTGTCACAGTATCTTGATTGCAATGGCTAAATCAGCTATACCTTAAACTTAAAGTTTCATTCCAGTGCGACTGGCGTGTGGAATAATGATGCGCATCACTAAAAAATAATAAATTACAATAAAGTATTTCAGGCAATTTAGTAACAATAATCTTTCTAGTAAAGTTTAGAATTGAATAATTAATCCTACCTTTAACACTCAACCAATTTAGCATTTATTCATTTCTCTAACATTTGTCCTAAAAAACACTTTAAAACTAATCGTGCTGCTTTATTCTGAGCAACTTGCAGTTTATTTAAATTTGTTTCAGTTGTGTTTGACCAAATAATTGAACAATAATCTAAATGCGCCAGAACTAAAGATTCAACTAATGTTTTCATTACTCCATTAGGAATAC
>JAVQKG010268832.1:0-10035 GCA_036025885.1 Hypseleotris bucephala
CATTACACTAAATAACATCAGGATATTTGCTCAAATGGAGGAGGTAGAAGTATAAGACTTATTTAATCCTGCCCCAGTTAAAATACATAAATTAAAATACAAAACACTAGCTTCCATAATCTGTGTTTTCCATTAATTGAAGAAACTATGGTGACAACCAATAGTCTAAAACATAGTCTAAAACAGCTGGAAATAAAATTGTGTTTTTGTTATTTTATCATAGACATGAAAAAGTACATGCTGTGATTAAAGGGTGAATAGAGAAAATAACTGATATTTCTCTACTGCATAATGATTGGCTTTAACCTAAAAATCAGTGCCACCATAGTCTCAAAATAATAATAACAAATAATAAATAAATACATGTATACAAACACTTGAACTTTTTATAGAGGACATCAAGCAGTATCCACCAATGCCAACAACAAATACTAAAGTACACATCTTTTCCTAACTATGAAGGGCAACCAGGTTTTCAATAATTGTAATGTAACCAGCTACAATAATCGAAATTGTTGTATGCCGCCCTCATTGGTCGACATGTGTGTTTATGTGCATAAGCCTCTTATGAGGATGAGCAAATCTGCGTTGAATCACCATCAAAGCTGCTGGTCTGCAGACACACCCCCCCACACGCAATCTGTCCCACGCTGTCATGTTAATATCAGGCAAAAATAGGACACAGTGTCAGAAATGTGGCCAGCAAATAAGCTCACCATTCAACGTTATGTAAGACGTGACATAGACGTAGAAAACAACAGAGAACCAAGATGAGTGATAACTGTAGCGAAAGCGGAATTAAGGTTTAGTGGATCATGATGAGCTGATGTGTTTAGTGACAGACTTCACTGACAGTAGCACCCACACACTGCAAAAGAAAAGACCACTTGTTGATGGAAAGACTCGATTTGATACGATTTACAAAGTCTATCAGTCCCGAATGCAATTTTAACTACGTACAACAAATCATAAATGTTAATGTCAATCTAAAATGCTGCAGAAACCATCACACACAAATCAGCGATGTCGTTATATTGCTCAGTGAAAGCCATAGTGACTGTTAGCTTGTTTGCTAACATTACCTCGTTCACCGAGCCCGCTGAATGTCTTCGGAGTTGTCCACCAGTGACAGAATACTTCCCACACATTGTTGAACTGCTTTTTACTACACCATTAAGCATTAAAGACGTTTAAAATACTGCTACACAACATATATCTACACAATAATACACTATAAACTGTCTACTATGGCTTCTTCAGACGATCAATCCTTTCAACAGGAAATTATGCTGCGTTCACTGTCCCTCGTACATAACATCGACCACAAACTGTAAGCTATTTGTCCCTACATTTTCTTAACTAAAATAAGTGTAATTTATTATATCAGACCAATCGGGAATTAATGAATTAATTTAATATTAAGTTGTCAGTGGTGCATGTATTTTAAACTTTTTTTTATTTGCAGAATAATATCAGCAGCTGTTGACACTTAAAATCCATACTTTTGGGAGTACATGAATGTAGGCATCAAACTCACGCTGAGATCACTTCCCGCATAATGTTGTTGTAGAACAACTTTTAGTGCATCTGCCTGATCTGCCTCCAAACACAGAAACAATTTCACTGGGGGTTACCTACTAGTCACAAACTAATCACACTGCAGGGTCGTAAGATGCCCCTCTGTTTCTTGGTTAAACTGAGATGTGCACAGTGCACACACACAGGCGGTGGAGTGGGTATAAAACTAAATAGCAAGATCTAGTCATCTGTCTGACTTGTTCATTTGATAAGGCTTAAAATGAAGAGAAACATAAAAATGAAAATGACTAACTCTGAAATGACTATGGTCTATTATGGGCTTTAATGTAAGTTTGCTTGCCCTTCCATTATCTCCTTCCACTCTTGACAGGTTGTAATCAGAAGTTGCTGGGTTAGCGCCCCTAAGAGGAAAAGTGGTCATTTACTCTAAAAGCTAAAAATGCACAAGGACCTAAAAAAAAGACCTATACTTAACTATGCATTAAGCTGAAATAGCAGGGGCAAAGGTAACATTGAAGAACATTGATTGTTACTTGATATTTTCAATTAAGCCACCAAGGGGCACCATAGCTCAGCAATATGTCTTGCGTGCGCAATTTGAAATAATGAACCAAAAGCACAAGCAAGTTTGTACATTACTGGACATAACTGAAGGAGGACAGTAAAAGGTTTGTCCTGTGTTAACCTCTGCTCCTTCCTGATTACATCACAGTCTAGAACCATGACAGACCTGTAAACAGCAGCCAAGAGAAATCCTCATACAGGCTAAGAGAACAAGCTTAGCTGCATAAAAAGATTCAATTCAAAGAGTGTGTGATAAATATGTAGAATAGACCAAAATTATTACAGATGTTGATGCAAATATCAGCCTTTTTTCATATTTCTACCTAGTGTAACTGTAGAAATAGGGACTTTATGTAGTGCTTTATTCAACGTTTTATAAACAATATGTCCAATATGTCTGCTCTTATAAAGGCCAGACATTCTCCAGCTCTGTGATCTAGGGCAGGGGTCTGCAAACGTTTGGATTGAAAGAGATATTTTTGGCTGAAAATAATAGCCTAAATGTCTGTAAACAACCACAACCAAAATGTGTAGCCTATGGTGTGGTACTTTGCAACTCTTTAAATCTGGAATGGAGGTTTGATTTTGACTTTATTGACCTTGTTTAGACTTGTAGTAGACCTGGTATATTGCAAGTTTTTTCTTTCTTAGGTTTAGACCAGATTTAGTCATGTTGTTCACCATCACATGTTCCGCCCTCCAATTTGTACACCATTCCTCTGCCAGGGCCCCACCAAAAAATAGAAAGCAACAAGATTACATAAAAAGACTAAAAAGATGGGATTGTTAACACCCAGTGGACACCTGCGAGCTTAGAAAACATAGACCCTTTAAAGTTTGTGAACAAAGCATTCTAAATTCTGGAATAGAGGCAACTGGTGACAAAATCCTTATACATTTCAATAGAGAAATTAGCATTATCCACAAAATATCACAAATTACGACGACTTTGGAAAATGACCACCACTTTGCTACATGTAGGTAATGGCAGAGCCTGGTTAGGAAACATTACAGTACCACACATTGAATGTTTCTATAATCTACACATTAGTATTCGTTACAAGTTCTTACAGAAATGTTAAAAACCACAACAGTTTTTTCATTGTATGTTCAGAATTATTCTCTCCTTCCCCACAAATCACACTTGTTTTGTAAAGTTAACTCACATTTGCTTCAGTCGCCGTACGACAAACATTTTAAAGGGCCTATTGTAACATTTTCATATTTTTGATCTGCTATAGATGATTGTGTGTACAGTTTGTCTCCATGTGCTCGCTCCACAAAGAATCAAAGGAAGCCGTGGCTATCACCAGTGTGTGTTGATGTTTATCCAGAAGGAAGTGCTGAAAGGAAAGTGCACAAAGCCAGATGTGTGCTCTTTATTGTGCTGTTATCTACTGTCACTAATCTGAAATGAAACCATACTCATCTGATTGAAGTCACACACACACTCACCCTCATGAAGAGGCTAAAGTGTTCTTGAAGAAAGGCTCTGTAACTAGAGGACTGGAGGAAGTAGGGGGTTTCCTTTCACAGATGAAATATGGTCACTGGACCTAATGTAATGAGTGGCCTACAGCAGCTGTGACAGGGGTTACTGTAGGACAGACCAGTGGTGTTTTCAAACAAACAGAGAGCCTCCAGGAGAAAGGTGAGGGCTTGTTTTTACTGTCAGCTGTGCTTATGTGAGGTTTAGACTCTTTTAGATAAAGTCACGTACAGAAATATTGACGTGAATATTAATTTCAAAATTATTAATGACATAATGTTGAGTGATAATATGAAACCAAGGCAGGAAGAACACCAGAATCATTTTGGTGTCAAAGATCCTGTTCAGTATTTAGCCCATAAAGATTATATTAAAAAGCAATGGAGCTGCCATTATAGCTAATTTATGCTTAATGTTGTTTGGCCGCTCTCAGAAAGAAGACAGCCTCCTCTTATCCCATCTGCAGAATAAAAACATTCGCACATGGTGCCTTTACAACAGTGTTCAAACAGTAAAATAAAAGCACATTAAGCAAACTTTTTTTGTCATTTTTTTATTTTTGCAAATAGGAAAATAGCATTTCTGGTATCCCAAAAGAAAAGAGCCTGTGTTGGCAGCGACAGAGGAGGAGAGATGATTAGTGAATGCTGGTCTGGATGTAGGTCAGTGAAGCAGCCTGGGGAGGCTCAGACAGATCAACACGTCTGCTGTCTGTCTGCTGTCAGCAGGCCTACACTACAAGCATGAGGCTAATGGACTGAGAATTATTGTCTGTAAAAGGTAGGAGACAAAGATATTATGGTAATTGTTTCACGCTGCTACATGCAAGAGTTCTATTGTTGAGTTTTTATTAAAGCACCAATTCCTCCTGGTTAAATGCCAGTCGAATACAGGTAATAGTAAGTGTCTGAAGTATGTCTCTACAGCCACAGTCTAGTAGTGTGAGATCTAGAGTGAAGCACTGGGAAAATCATGAGCACCATAATGTTCAGTTAAAACCACTATGCAGTGCAGCAGATCGTTTGACGGAATATGACTTTTTTTGGCATTTTTTTTTCTGATACATTTTGCAAGACTGTAAGAGCACAAGTGATTCTCTTTTTGATTAACACAAGTGCACTTGAGACCAGCGAACCAAGCTTAATGCATCGTGAATGGATAGAGTCTAAATCCCAGACCATAATCAGTCTGACATTCCACAGATTGATCACGCTACAATCAAACCACACAAGTGACCTCTCCAGAAACACCACAGAGTAGCTTAATGCACTGATTGAAATCCTCTGATAAAAACATCTATATAAAGGCTACAAGCTTTGTACATGTTATGTCTGTCCTTATTGTTCTTTATACGGAGTATGTTACAATACACGATTGAATAGATGTTAGCTGCCTGTCCAGCTCTTTAAACAGTTAGCTTTTCTGGCTTCTATAAACAACAGAAAACATGTACAGTAGCAGTTACTGTAAGTGTACTGAAAATGAAAGAGCAGTACTTCACATCACATTTGCACCATTGAGCATAAGTAGAACATATAGGCCAAGTAGAACTAGGCCAGTGATTGGGCTGCACAATGAGTTTCATAGAACAAAGAGCTTATAAAGCTGTCACACAGCAAGAGTGTCATGTCCATGTTCGCCCAGCACCAGAACAGGGATTTCTGGTTTGGCAACCCCCAGTTTAGGATCACAGTTAATTAATAAAAGTCATATGACAACACAAAACATTAGGATCGAGTGAGGTTCTGAGATGGACAAAGGCATCAACTATTGGAGATTAGAGCATAGTGGGGCTGTGAAAGGCAAACAGGGGGCTGGAAAAGGCAATAAAGGCCATTACTGGATTCATGTTAGACATTTTTCATATACATAGCCAACTATGATACTAAATAAGTGCTTTAATAGGGACTTGACCCTACAACATTGGTCATGACTCTGACCATGTGATTAGTATCCTAAACTTCATTATCAAAATGAGGCAAAAAAGTGACACTAAATAAATGCATTGGAACAAAGTAGAAAATGTTTGGAAGCGTTTGTGGACCCTGAAGTCTGGCTTTGTGGAAGTAGATAGGGATGCACCAATCTATGTAGTCCACACCATAATCAACTGTTACCAACAACACTGTCCAAAATCAGGTTGAATTAGCAGCTTGTACACTTTTTATTAGGTTTGACAGTATCTAAAAATAAAGGAGAAGTAAGTGATGTAGAAAATAGGAAAGGGCTTTCTTTGCCTTATGTTCAGCAAACTATTCAATAGTCAATAACAAGGCTGCCCCTTGTTTTTCAAATGAGACAAAACACTAATGTCTGTGTTTTGGCTATGTGATCATTTCACCAGATCTGACCAGTGGGTAAATCAGCAGCAGCAGCAGCAGGTACGGAGCTATATTCAACTATAGTAACCATACGGATGTTGGATAGCTTAATATAGGTTTTATTGCCTAAATGAACCAATCACTCACCTCTCCTTAATTGTAATTAGTTATCACATAGATAAAATATATCACATTGTAGTTACTACAAAAATATCAAGGAAGTTGTGCGTTTACAGCAATGTGCAACCACATTTGTAATATACAAAAACAGAATTGAAGTACTGGCTCAGGCTGATCATGCTTTTCAGTCAATATCTGAACCAAAATCTCATCATTTCAAGAGGATTGGTGCATCCCTAGAAGGACAGGAGCAGTGGAGGGCATAGTGACGACAGAGCACCGGTGGTAACAACAGGACACCGCGAGATGGGCCTCTGCAGGACTCGTGTTGTATTGTGAAGGCCAGGAAATCCATTTGGAGAGTTTTTCCTGAGCTGACTTTGAGCTGGTAGCACTAATATGGGCTTCTCACAAGAACCAGTTTAAAGTAAACAGCAGTGGAGGAAAGGGAAGGGAAAGTAGTTGGTGCGAGGCGCTCTCAGATTCTCTTCAAAGTTTTCTTGAAGCACCATAAAGTCATTGCCTTGGTTCCAGGTGTAGTCCTGACATGTGTCACACTGTGTGTCACCCGGTGTGTCACACGGAGTGTCACACAGTGGTCCGGATGATCCGGCTGGGTCTGGAGCTGCGGTGCACCTTGGTGTGTTTGGAGAGATGGTCACTTCGGGCAAACTTCTTCTCACACAATGAACACTCGTATGGTTTGATGCCCGAGTGAGAGCGGCGGTGACGAGACAGCTCATCTGACCTGGAGAACCTGGACAAAACATGGTAGAATCAGGAAATGGTAGGATGGTATACTAAAAAGAGTTAGCTTCTGTTAGCAAATGCTGCCGATAGTACTGTCACAACATTCATTATCCAGACACTAAAACAAAACAACAAAATATGGCTTCATTTTACAGATAAAAGTGACTGAAGCATATCTCAGTAACTATGGGCCTTAGGAGGTGTACACCTTAAACAATGGCCAGTTAGTTGTCAGCCTTCATTCACTCCTTATTTAGATTGAACATGTTAAATTGTACTGAATACTGCTAGCACTAGCACTTGTTTGTATTGTTATTTACTCGTCCCATTAATATTACAGGTGAAACTCGGAAAATGAGAATATCATGCAAAAGGTCCTTTATTTCAATAATTCTGAACCAGACTGAGAGACCATTTAAAGGCTCAGGAACCCTGAACCCTTGGATTAATTAGCTGATTAGAGTGAGACACTGTGAGCCTAAAATATTGAACATTTTCACAATATTCACATTTTCTTAGATTTTGAATTTGGGGTTTTTCATAAGCTGTAAGCCATAATCATTAAAAGTATAACAAATAAAGGCTTGAAATATCTCGCTTTGTATGTAATCAGTCTTTATCATACATTAGATTCACCTTGTAAGTTGAATTACTGAAATAAACAAAGTTTTTCACGGCATTCAAAGCTGTACTACCCAGTGCTATTGTTCCCTATAGAAAGCAGTCATCCCATACCTCCATCCACAGTCAGGCCAGCTACATGTGTATGGTTTCTCTCCGGTGTGTCGGCGGAAGTGCGCTTTGAGATGGCTGCTCTTGGTGTACATCTTCCCACAGCCAGGGTGGGAGCATTTATGGACCCTCTCTGTAGTGGGCACTCTGGACATGCGGGGGGCCACTGCCTTCAACACACTATTACCCTGGCCCCCCAACCCGGTCACGCCTGTAATCTCTACAGTCCTCATGGTGATGGGCAGGGGGGCGATTTTTACATACTTCTGGTCAGTGGCTTTGGGGTCTCCATTATTGAGGGACACCAGTGTGGCTGTGGTGGTGGTAGTGCTGGAGGGGATTTGTGGGGCCAGTAGAGTGACATTCTGTCCAGTAGACCCCTGGAGGCCCATTAACAGGTGAGTGAGCCAGATGCCGCTGGTAGCCCCTGGGGAAGATGCGGCTTGAGTTTGAGGCTGAGATAATGGTACTGACTGGATCTGAAGGACCAGGGGAGCTCCTAGAAGCATGGGGGGGCAAGGGGTGACTGTGGCTGCCGGGGAGGGCTGCGCTGGGCTGGGGCTCTTGTGCTCTTTCTTTGGGGTGAGTGCAGTGCATGGGGAGGGGGTGCTAGTTACAGGCTCACTGCCAGTCTCTGAAGGGGGGGTAGGAGAGGCTGAGCAGGGCTGAGGGGAGGCCTCCTCTTTGGGGGTAAGTAGTGCCTCCTCCACCACGTCCATCTTCTCCTTCAGGAACTCCTCGATGTCCTCCAGGGTCGGGCTGAACGGGGACGGCAGGTGGAAAGGGAACTCTGGCAGCTTGGGCTCCTGACTGGAAGAGTCATCCTCTCCTACAAAGCCACAAATATATTTGAATGAGGGTTTTGACATATCTATAGACGCCTTAAAAGTTTGTAAACAAAACATTCTAAATTCTGAAAAGAAGGCAAAATCATAATACATTTCAGAAATTAGCATTAACCACAAAATATGACAAATTATGACGACTTTGGCAAATGACAACCACCCTGCTAAATGTAGGTAATGTCAGAGCCTGGTTAGGAAGCATTGGTGCCCTTACAGAAATGTAGATGACCATAACAGTTTTTCCATTGTATGCTCAGAATTATTCTAGCCTTCACCATGAATCCAATTTTTTTCAAAAGTTTACTCACTTTTGCCTCCATACTGGATTTTTGAATATTCCGTATGACACACATTTTAATGGGTCTATAGATATCATATCACAATATACAATGTTGTGGGGGTTTATGCCACATTAATGTAGTAGTAATCTTAGCTCACTAGTCACTGTGGCTATTATTCCACAAAAATTACTAAGCATTTAAAATTTTCACTAGCTAAAGTTTAGTTAGTGTAAAGGCTTTTATAAACAAATTACATTTATTTTAATCATATCAAACTATTAAATATTTCGAATATTAATGTATTTTTGTTGCTTCAATTACTCAAACTAGTTTAGAATCGAGCATTGAGATGCAAATAAATTACTATTATCCCAATGAATGATTATCAGGATGTTAAAAAATAGTCACGACTGATTAATTGTCAGTGTTTTTACTGTGACAAACAAAATTGTATATTACTGTGGGGGAGTGTTTAGCACTCTTGCCGCACAAGAAGGTCCTGGGTCTGTGTTGGTTTCCTCTTTGTGCTCTGGTTTCCTCTACCACTAAAAACATGTTGGTCATTGGCCATCAGTGGCAGCAGCTCATTCTTATGGAGATTACTTGAAGAACCTGCTTCTTAATGACTGAACATGCCTCATATCCTTTACCTGCACCGCCTAGAAAGATCTGCAGTTCTTCCTCCTCCTCCTCCTCGTCCGCAGTGGGGCTGGAGGCGTGCATGGTGGACGGCTCTCCCACCTCAGGGCTGTCACAGGAGGCAGAGCTGCCCCCCTCACTGCCTCCGTCTCCTCTGTCCCCTCTGTCTCCTCTGTCCCCTCTGTCCCCTCTGTCCCCTCTGTCCCCTAGGCCCAGGGCGAACAGGCTACTGTCCCGGAACAGGTCATTCTCCAGACTCAGCGTTCTACTGCTGAGAGACACCATTGATCCACGCCTCACACTGAAGGGAAACTCTATCCAAGAAAATCTGAAAATCAAGAAGAAAAAGGATTTAAGTCAGAGATGGACCTTAAAGCTGCACTACCTGATTTTGTGACTGCAAAAGTGATGTGTCTAAAAATATTTTTGTTTGAATGATACAGTCCCCTTTCCTAATTCATCTACTCTCTATCACAGTCTCACACAAACCAGAAGTATGTACACAAGAGAGGAGGTATGAGAATAACATAGTAGAGATCAGGATTTGGCTTTTAATCATTTAAAATAAAAGTAATGTGAATAATCTGTGAATTTTGTAATAAAACAATAGCTGCTTCACATTATCCTGTTAGATTCAAGATCTGGGGTCTCATTTACGAAGCTCACTTGCGCACGTTGCTGTGCGTAAGTGAGCTTCTACGCAAAACGTGGGATTTATGAAACTCCTACTAGGCGTAGAACTTTGCTTAACTCTA
>JAVQKG010268838.1:0-11859 GCA_036025885.1 Hypseleotris bucephala
TCATTTACGAATTTAGCAGTTCCTTGTTTGGCTACGTCATAGCTGTTGTTGTGTTGCGTTCAGCCAATCAGTTCTCCGTAGCTCTCTCCTGAGCAGCCATGTTTCCCTGACGGTTGTCTGTGGAGCGAGTCCAGATCGATGTGCATAACTCTGAAGCAGAGGGCTACACATCGATCTGGCTTTTGCCAGGTTAGAATTTAGCACAGTATTTATCCAATAATGGCTATACTGGCCCAAAAAATTAAAAAATAACCGGTCTATCAAATATGCAAATTATGTGATGACGTCATCTGCCGACTTTTAGCTACTTTTCTTACTGAGGAGTTGGCAATACTGCCCATTACTGTATCCATTTTGTTGGCACGTTTGATCTGCTGTTCGATCGAAATCACCAATATTCACAGTAAAATGCAGTGTGCAGATACATATGTGACGCTGCAGAAACGTGTCTGAGGAAATTGCTGCTTTTGTTGTGATGTGTGTAATGCATTCTGCTTTGGTGTAAATGCGGGGTAAGTCCTGTCTGGCCAAAAAAGTCTCCTGAATGCATAGAAAATCAGGCTTCTAGGAGCTTGTCCACAATAAAGCGTCACGTTTATGCCCTTCACTATGCCTGCGCGCATTATAAGACACAATGGAAAAAGTCATGGCTATTAATCATTTTAGATGGGAGCGCTTGTTCGTATATATGAGCAATGATGGAGGAAGAAAAAAAAACTGTAGGTGGTGGTAATGCATGTTAATGCCTGTCAACCACTAAAAGACCCTACAATAAGAGGAAAAAAAAAATCTGTGATCAATGGTGGGATCTGTTTGTGAAAGCCACATGTGTTGGGCTGGAGCTGAAAACTCAAAAAAATTCCTCTTTCCTAACAGTTCCATCCTAATGCTGCATTCACACTGGTTATATCGGAAAATAAATGTTGGACTAGTGGGACGCTTGTACATTTGAAAACACCAGGTGGAACTCATTTCGTTCACTTCTGAGGGGCGTCTCTCAGCTGCCACAGTGTGTGTACCTCTATAGAGATAGAGCTCTGCCAACAGGGGAGTGATGGGGCTAGGACTACACTAGGACTAGACCAGGTCTAAACCAGGACTACAGAAACGGGCTCTGTCCGCTCTGACAGGGGAGTGACGGGGCCAGGAATAAACCAGGACTAGATCAGGACTAGACTCCAGATTTAACATGGAGTCTAGTCTGGTTGAATTAATAATAAATTTAAGATCCTCCTCATAGCCTGCCCTGGCAGTAATCTTGTCCCTTTTGATGATGATTCATGATCTGTATTTGTATGTTTGGTGTCACAAGTCACAAAAACACTGTTTCAGTTACACACTATCTCAAGCATAGCCCAGTGGGATTCGCCTTTCCCGCTTTGTCCTGCCCTAAACACCGGATTATCATTTCAAGGACCCTGGACACATATTCTGTTGTGCTCCTCTAGTGCCGCTGCTGGCTATTTGGGTACCCTAAGCAGAATTGCACCCTACCTCTTGCTATAAACTATGACTAACTTTAAGTCTGCAGCTAGAGTCATTTAAATGCATTCAAATGCAACACCCACCCACTAAAGCATTTTTTTGTTTGTTTGTTTACAATATAAAGCAGGAGGCCTGGGGGTTTCCCACCAGAAAATTTGTAGCAAATCATCTGTAATTTCCTGTATTCTGATACATTTTGATGCTAGATTTATAAGCTGCTCATAGGCTTTAGCTTATGCAACATTTAAAATATTTGTTTTATTATGGCCTGAGCCGAGGACAGCGCCGGCGCAGGGCCATATTGAAATTGCTCAGGATTATTTTTCTGCAAATAAATTGCAAATTTGAGGCCCTAAACGTGCTCAAAAAGACAGGAAACTTTGCACAATAACATTTGTTCGCAATGATGAGCTGAACACAATGATGTATCAATATAAGTGTAATCTTTAAAAATGGCCCTCTGGTGCCCCCTACAATTTTACAATGGTGTTTCAAAATTTAGTTTGTGTTTGTCGTAGACAAATGCCCTTTGGTACATCCCTGTCATGTTACTGAACAAATAAGCCAACGAGGACCCAACCTATCTATCACAGAATTAGAATAACCTTGCCCCAAAGTTGTGCCAAATGTCAATGGGGAGAAAAAATATTAGTTTGTCATAACTACATGAAACTTGGTACACACATCAATCATGTCTCACTGATAAAAAAAGTCTCTTGTGACCATGCCCTATCTTCAACAGGAAGTCTTCCATTTTGAATCAAAGATGGCAAAATGGTCTGAACTTGGTGTCGTATTTTAACAAACTCATCCTAGAGTTTTTATCAGACAGGCTCCAAACGTGGTGAACATCATCTGGAGATCTTTGGGATCAAAATTTGATCAAAGTGTGTTTATAGGTCTTTGGGTGTGGTCGTGATGAGCTCTTAACAAAGCGGCCATTTTTAGAAGTAACTTTCACAAACATTGTCGTATTGACTTGGACCCAATGTAACAATTGTGCGCAATGATGAGCTGAACATAATGATATATGTATATCAGTGCTATCTTTAAAATTGGCTCTCTGGCGCCCGCTAAAACTCTACAATGGTGGTTCAGAGATAAAAAAAATAGTTTGCCATAACTACATGAAATTTGATAAACAGATCCAACATGAGACCGTGATCAAAAAAGTATCTTGTGACCACACCCTATCTTCAACAGGAAGTCAGCCATTTTGAATTCAAGATGCCAATTTGGTACAACATTTTTACAGCACATTTTTTCAGGCAGTCAGCTCTAACTCTATGCGGTCGCGTGCCCCAGGCTGTCGCAAGGGCGGCTTTAATTATTATTATTCTTAAGCTGCATTTTTAACATGAGCTACATGCATCATTTTA
Source organism: Hypseleotris bucephala (assembly GCA_036025885.1). Classification (NCBI taxonomy): domain Eukaryota; kingdom Metazoa; phylum Chordata; class Actinopteri; order Gobiiformes; family Eleotridae; genus Hypseleotris; species Hypseleotris bucephala. Next base: position 2,865 of record JAVQKG010268838.1, read on the forward strand.
AATAAAGATTTTGGTGTTAAACAATTAATAAATGTGGCACCCAGTCAGGTTATTTTTGGGGGGCCCAGCCCCTAAATCTGCTGTGTCCGCCCCTGTCCTGCAGCCCTTAGCCGACTCGCAGAGCAGAACTTGATGCCCTACAAAACACAAAAAACTACTGTATCTTTCGTCTGGACGTCTGAACGTTTTAAGTTCCGTTCTTTACAATAGGCCTAACTCAAATGAGATAGGCGGAGACGGTTTTCTGCCGCGTGTCAGATCAAAGCCATTATTAGAACATGTTGAATTTCACTTGTTTCTCAGTGAATATGAGACGGATTGAAATAAAATAAACAGCATTGCGTAACTCGTGAACATCAGAAAACATTGGTGCTGTCAGAACTGTTGTCTGTGTCCGGGGTCCGTCTGTGTGCGTGTTTCCACGCACCCTCCCCCTGCTCCCCTGAGAGAGAATAGTGCATATGGATCTGTCTCCTAATAGCCTAGTTTACAAATGGAATAAAGTCTTATCTCTCAGCTTCACTTCTCTGCATAGGTTATTTCTTGGTTTATATTATCTGTTAAAGCTGCAGAAATAGTCTGTTACTGGTCAAGCACAACATGATCAGAGTTGCCACCTGTTGCACTTGATGCACTGCGGGATCTGTGTTATGCGTGTATTGGAGTAACGGCTTGGGTTGGGCCCCAGGATGGCACGGGCCCCTGGGCCAGTGCCCACTCAGCCTATTGGATAATCTGATTATAATTATGATGTTTCTTTCTTTTATTTATGTTTCAGATTTTGCAGTGGGGGCTCCATTCCATGGCACTGGCTGTGTGATGATCTTTAATGGTGGGCCTAATGGTGCCTCCATCAGGCCATCTCAGGTAACAGTGGGTTTTTGACCTATTTTCTTTTTATGTCATTTGCATTCTCAGTGCTTCAACTCATCTGAGATTTAGACTTAGACAACACATAAATGTTTTAATGTTATCCTGCACTTTACCGATTAATAATAATAATAATAATTACAACAATAACAATAATAATAATAATAAACTGTATTTTGGAATGTAAATGTACAGTACAATATGCTAGTCTACATGTAACTTCTTTGACAGTAGGTAGAAAAGAAGAACTTTCTTTTAATAAATGTCCGCTGTGAAAATGCCTGATAAACATCCATCAATCATTTACGCAGTCAAAGCGTGTTTCTGGTCCCTGGTTTAGACCTGGTTTAGTCCAGCACAGGCTTGTGGAGGGCGAGGGCCATTTATAGATTACATTCAGACATTTCACTGTGTAAACCCTGACTGTGTGTCTTTCGTGTGCAGGTAATCATGGGGAGCAGTGTTTCGTCTGTTTTTAAGACATTTGGATTTTCTCTGGCTTCTGCTGAAGATGTGGACTACAACCAACACCCAGATCTTTTGATTGGATCTCTAGATGACTCAGTGGTACTGCTCCGGTAAGGACAAATTTAGCACCAATTACAGTTAAAGATAAAGATGCTTCCATTGTCATTTGCACCTGAGTGCAATGAAATTTCTTAAATGGTCCCTCAGTCATTAAAACTTAGTTTGTTCTGTCCTGTCAGTGTCAATGTCAGTTAATGGTTTTCACAGCCCACAGACAGAATCATTTATGGCTAACATGTATTAGCTTGATTGTTGCGCTCTCATGTAAGCAGTAACTGTGAGATTTCTAATAATTGTCTACTCACTGTCTGCTACTCTCACAAGTCCAGAGTTGAGATGGCTAAGACTATATACAAAGACCACTAAGATTTGACTGTTAAATTCAATGCAGCTTTAATAAAGGTGACACACATGCTAAGGTTATGTGGTACCATAATTCTTCATACAGATTTTGCTAAAATCTAACAATGAAAATACAGTTTCTCTGATGAGCCCGTCTGCTCCAGGGGATGTGGCTTCAACACCGATAAGTTCATGATTAGTTGACGTCATCATTTGTAGAGTGGCCTATGATATCTAAGAATTGTCCAACATGTTTCTCTGCCTTGAGAACACCATCACGGCCTTGAACAGAGACAGTGAGGGAGTTCAAGCTGCCCACAATTAGAATGTGAGATACATACTTAACTAGAGTTTAACATAAAGCATTTACAGTACGTGGCGTAGACGTACAATCCTATCAGATGAAGGTCCTCTTTATATTTTTATCACTTAATATATAAATATAGATTTATTTATATCTTTATATCATTTATGCCGATTTTGACAAAAAATAAGTTTAATGGCCAGAGTGGTCAAGGAAATGCTTCAGTACAGGGCCAGGGTTGTGGTTAGGGCTGAGGTTAAGGTTAGCATTAGATTTGTCAAACAATGTTAATAATACAAAAACTAACAAAATATAACCTTCCATCTAATACCAAATAAACTAACTAATAAACTAAATAAGATTTTATTAATTTTAGTGTGGTCATCGTGTAGTCATTTGGTCTCTGCACTCACCTGCTCTTCATTGTGTGGTCATGTGGTCTCCTCACTCACCTGTGTTCAATATATAATAATAATAATAATAATAATAATAATAATAATAATAATAATAATAATAATAGATGTTTTGAATCATTTAGTTCTCGTCCAGTGGTGGACCTAAGCCAGACTCTTGAAGTGAACCCAGGCGTTGTGGATACAAGCGTTTGTGATTTCTGGTAAGACCATGTTATCTATTTGCGGCATTCACACCAGCATTTGAAGCAATAAAGAAAAAGTGTCTATTCTATCGCATCTAGGATGCTTGTACATTTGGAAACAACTCGATTCAAACAACAGGTGGAACTAATTTCTTTGGCTTCTGAGGGGCATGTCTCACAGACACAGTGCAGGTGTACTGCTGCTAATCTGGGTCATTTCAGTTAATCTAGCACTAAAACAAAGCAGGACTAAACCAGAACTAAACCAGGAGTACAGAGAACGAAGGGTCTGACAGCAGGGGAGTGACAGCAGGGGAGTGATGGGCCAGAACTAAACCAGGACTAGATCAGGTCTAAACCAGAACTTGGTCCTGGAAGTTGTACTTTGTATTGTTGTATGTTAAATACAATTTGTATAACGATGCACTGTTCCATGCTATTTTGCAATCCAAAAAAAAACAAAAAACAATTAAATGTGTTGTGCACATAAAAAAATGGATCACGAAATGAATTATTTAAACTCTTAAAAGTTCATGAATTCCAGAGGGATGACAGATGAGACATTGAGCATTATTTTATGTTTCTAGGCCTAATATTTCCATAGTTATTAACCGTTAAATATTCACAACTATTTTATGAATAAATCATATGTTATCAACGCATGGCGAAATAAAATTATAGCAGACGTAAATCTGCGATGATCTTAGTATCTCGCTTGTTTTACTCAAAAGCAATCCCAAAACATCTATTTACGGAGACGGATGGGCGAGTGAGAGACGGATGGAGGAGTGACGGAGCGGAATCGGAGTGACACAACATGGCGGCGCCCTATCTACTGCTACGCGAGCAGAAGAAAACATAGTAAATAAACCAAACCAACCAATAACATTTACGAACAAATATATTTCACAAATGATAGCACGTGACTACAGAACAACACCAAAGTGGAGGATACAGCGGAACCAGAAGCCTACATTGACCACCACTACAATAACCTGTGTCACAACAACATGGATCCGGACCATGCAAAGACAACAAACCCACCGAAAAAAAGAAAAGCGGACTCATCAACAGACATGGACGATCTACTTGCAACATGCACAACGGAGACAGAGGTCAGTGCACTGGACAGTATCAATAAAAAACTGGACTTGCTTGTCACATTACACCAGGAAATACAAGACATTCACCATAGCCTAGAATTTGCCCACGCACAGATCGAAACATTACATAAAACCAATCAGGAATTACACAGCTCAGTACGCATTCTCACGGACCAAATGAACACCATAACCACCGAAAACAAACTGTTAAAAGAAACGGTCTTGGACCTGCAAACATGATCTATGCGCGACAACCTCATCTTCAATGGACTACCCGAAACACCCGCGGAAAACACAGAATCCGTCATTAAGGACTTCATGAAAACACAGTTAAAAATACCTCCCGACACTCTCAACAACATCACATTCCACCGTGTTCACCGCTTTGGAAATGTTGCAAATAAAACACACCGCCCCATTGTTGCTAAATTTGAACACTTTCAACACAAATTACTGGTCAAAAGCAAAGGAAAAGAACTGAAAGGAACCAACGATGGCATCAACGAACAATACCCCAGGGAAATCAACAAATGAAGAAAAATACTCTACCCCATAATGAAGGAACACAGAACCAAAAACATACGCACGTCATTAGTAGTGGACAGACTGTTTATCAATGGACATTTATTTAGAGATAGTAAAATCACACCTTGGCTTTTCTGATCATTATATCCGCAATGTAACACTCATATTCAAATTATAACTCCCCCTGCTTTCACACTCAACCTACACAATCCAGTTAACCTCCCATGCTCACACCAGTGTTTTTCTATGTTATATGTTCTGAACTTTCACATTTGTCTTGTTACATGTTCACTATGCTCTTTGTAATCAGTGTTTTGTCTAACCCGTCTTTTCTGTTTGTTTTGAGTGTTCCGTCTAGTCTGTCTTTTCCTCCCTCTCCTTTTCCCCTGACTTACTTTACATTTTACCTACACAACACATTCACAACTTCTAAACATGCATAGCTTCAAAATTATTACCTGGAATGTACGTGGCTTCCGCACAATATCAAAAAGAACTAAAATTATTAATTACTTATTAAAATTGAAGGCTGATATATGCTTTTACAAGAAACTCACATAACCCATTCAGAATCACAACAACTCCAATTTAAACAATACGACTATACGAATATTTTCAACAACTTATAACAGTAAACAAAGAGGTGCTTCAGTATTAATAAACAAAAACGTTCCACTTACACACAACTCAACTGTCTCTGATCCAGAAGGAAGATACCTTATCATCAATGTAACAATCAATCACACCCCATATACACTTGCAAATATTTACGGACCAAATAATGACGACCCACACTTTTTTCATAATCTCTTCTCAATTTTACAAGACCAGTCAAACATTATTTTAGCAGGTGACCTTAATACAGTAATAAATCCTTCTCTCGACCGCTCAAGTACACCCGGCAACACACGACACACACACTCATCAGATATAATAAAACAATATATACAGAATTATGGACTTAGCGATAGTTGAATATATATATACTTCTCTCCCCATCACCATTCATCCTCCAACTCACTCACCAAGTATATAATAGAAAACACCATGCACCCAATTATAATCAGTGATCATGCCCCTGTCTCCTCAACTATATCTACACAAATAAAAGACAAGCAAAACATACACACGATGGCGATTTAATACGTCTCTCCTAGAAGACCCAGACTTAACCACTCACATACAGAGAGAGTGGGCATTCTTTCTGGAGACAAACGACTCTCCAGAAATTTCTCCATCACTTCTTTGGGAAACAGGCAAAACAGTCATTAGAGGCACAATAATATCATATTCATCATATAAAAAAAGAAAACAATAGGAACTGGAAAACACACAAGAACAAAAAATTAAATGTCTAACAAATCAGCGCAGAACAAACCCAAATGAACAAATACACAAAGAATTAAACCAAGCCAAAACTCAACTTGAAAACATTATAAACCAAAAAACTGACTTTATTATTAAACAACTAAAATACAAACAATTTCATTACAATAACAAATCAAGTAAACTATTAGCAAATCTCTTAAAACACAAAAAAGAAAAGGCAATAATCCCATCAATACAAAATAACACCAGTAATATAACACAATCCTCAAGAAATCAATCATATTTTCCAACAATACTATAGTGATCTATATTATTCAGACAGTATACCAGACACTTTAGCCATAAAAACATTCCTAAATAACCTTAACCTCCCAACACTCCAACCACAACAAGCAAACATGTTAGACGCACCATTCACCACAAACGAAAATACATAAAGCCCTAAGTAAAATGCCAAATAATAAATCACCAGGACCAGACGGACCACCAGCTGAATTCTATAAACACTTTTGGGACATGTTATCACCACTATTCACTAGAGCAATTACAGAAATAAAGGAGCCCTCAACAATACCACCATACATAAACACCGCTGCTATTACACTTATATTAAAACCAAATAAAGATCCAACCCATCCATCCAACTACCGCCCACTCTCCCTAATCCATACAGACGTCAAAGTTATCACAAAAACCCTTGCATCCAGATTAGAGACAGTTATTCCATCACTCGTCCATCCAGACCAAACCGGCTTCATAAAAAACAGATACACATCAGATAACCTCCGGAAACTTTTCAATTTAATCAACATTGCACAACAAGAAAAAAATAAAACCATTATACTATCATTAGATGCAGAAAAAGCATTCGACAAGGTAAACTGGCAATTTCTTTTCAATATTTTACACAGGTTTGGTTTTGGAGAGTCGTTCATTCACTGGATACAGATACTATACACTTCACCTAGGGCCACTGTAACCACAAATGGGATTTCACTTCACCAAGCTTCACACTGCATCAAGGAACCAGACAAGGATGCCCACTCTCGCCGTCGCTCTTTGCTCTATTCATTGAACCCCTCGCAGCTGCAATAAGAAACAATATCACAGGATTCACAAATGGAAAAACAGAATATAAACTGAGCCTTTATGCAGATGATTACTACGATGGACTTGAATCCCCAAACTTTCTCCGCTAATTTCTAGCTACACAATTACAATCTTTATACATATGGATCAACAACCAACATCACAATAAACCTTGGATAGAATTAGAACAGAACCAATGCCAGAACACATCTATAGCAGACATACCTTTCTTACCACAATCAAAAAAAACAAAAAAACAATCTTACTTCCAATCCATCACCATCTCCACAACTCTGACAGCCTGGTGGAAAACTAACAAAATCACCAACTCATCACTATCACCATGTAATTACACTCCAATCTGGCACAACCCTGACTTCCAACTACACAACTCCCCTATTTACTTTCCACAATGGCACCAAAAGGGAATCACTCACCTTCACCATCTGTTTGAGAACAATAGCTTCATATCATTCAACACATTACTCCAGAAGTACGGGATTGGGAGAGAACAATTCCTACAATACCAACAACTTAAAAGCCTGAAATCCAAAACAATTATATCACAAAACACTTTACAGCCATCCACTCTGACTAATAAAATTAGAATGATTACAAATACAAAAAAAATTACATCCAAACTTTACAAAATAATATCTTCAACCAATCAGATAACACTACCAACCGTCAAATGGGAAACAGATTTGGACATCTCTCCCAGTCCCGATTTCTTGACATGCATCTGTAACAATATCTTCTCTATGACTACTAATGCTAATTTACAACTCATACAATACAAAACCAATCATAGAACACATATTACTCAAAACCGCTTAAATAAAATGGGATTATCAGATACAGACACTTGCTCACAATGCACTTTGGGGAGCACAGACACTTATGCATGCCACCTGGGACTGTCAACCTGTACACTCATTCTGGATCTCCGTCACTGACAAACTCTCCAACATCCTGGGCTGCAGGATCCCATTATCCCCTGCTCTGTGTCTTCTAGGAGATCCATCATCTATAGATCTTGCACTTATACAACATAACCCTCTCCTCATCTCTCTAACTATCACTAAGAAAATAATATTCCAAAACTGGAAAAACAAAAAAACATGCAATCTCTCTCACTGGATCAACTCACTGACAGAATACATTACAACAGAAAAACATACAGCTATAAAAAAAAAAAGCATATATCAGCCTTAAATGAAATATGGAAATTATTCCTAAATCATCTACAGTTATAACAATAACCAATTAAGCCACATACACATTCTCAAAACCATACCACATACCTCTTCATCTTCTGTAATCTCCTGGCCACTCCTGCTACACACTCTTCTTTACATACCCCACTCTACTTTATACAGACATTTCCTTTGTGATTTGTTTTCAGTCTGACCTAAATGCCTTTTTTTTTGCTATGATGATCTATTATTATGTATTATTATGTGTCTGAATTCCAAGTCAATGTATAAACATCTTAACCTATCTTCACACTTAGATACAACTGTGGACTTGTGCGCCTGTTGCTTTGCCTCGCTGGCTGTGGGTGTGGGGCCTGTGACCACCCCACTGCTTTGCCTCTCCCACGAGCCTCGCCCCTGGGTTAACGGTACACCACACCACACCACACGTCTGTCTCCTTTTAATGCATTACACAAGTGGCTAGGCATATAATATTAATGATAATAAATAAATACACTTAAAGTTACATTTAAATACACAATTCAGTCATCACATACATTTTTAAAAAGTCCAGTATACTTAAGAATACATAAAGTTCAATTCTTGCTCATAGAAGTACATTAAGAATGCTTTCAATAGAGTTTCTATTTTTCCTATTCCATCTTAATTCAACGTATATTTTCTAAGCACAGAATAAGTTGTTTCAAAATAGTACACTTAGACTTCCGGTGACACCATGTTGAGGACACCAGCCTAAAACATTGCTCCGTCTATAACCTCAAATAACAAAAAAAACCATCAACAAGTGGCATACTAGCATAAATTGACATGGCAACATCGTTAAGAAGCAAAAGTTCTAATAAACCCAAAGGTACGATGGACAAAAATGAAAGTTTGAAGCAGCTAACCCTGGCGCAGGCTATGAATAGCACCTCTGATACTAGCTTAGCTAATCCAGCTAACGCCGAGAGCAGAATCCTCAGTGAATTAGAGAAATTAAGACAAGAAAATAAAGAGGGGCATTCTCAGACCAAGTTATCCCTAACTAAGTTGGACACTACACTGCAAGAATTGAAAAATAGTGTTGATACACTGGAAAAGAGGACCACG
>JAVQKG010268845.1:0-11014 GCA_036025885.1 Hypseleotris bucephala
TAACAAAAGGGGATATTTTTATGATGTGGTGAGGCTAACCTCTTGTGTTAAAGTCTAAGTATTGTGTATTTTACTTTGCAGCTAGACTCTGTTGTTTTTCTTGTGCTCTCATAAATCAGGATTTTACATTCAGTTGTGGTTGCACTTGTGTAGTTGTTGTGGGCGTTCTGTGGGTGCCGTGATATACTATTTAGTGTCATTGGAGACAAGGTCCTGCCTATAGATACTACAACACTACACAGTGGTGGGAATCTCATTGCACTTCTGAAAGCAGTCACTTTAGAAGCACACTGCCGACATTTCTGATCCACCTATTATGAATAAGAAGGGACATTTTTTTCTTGTCTGGATTATATGTATAAGCACAGAACAAATTTCCTCTGACATGTTACTGAAGATAAATGGCCTGTTTGTGCAGTATAGGCTGACTAAAGTAGATTGAAGTCCTGATATATCCGTGAAGGACTAATGTGTAATTTGCAGGTAGATAAGCCTTTTTGCTCCGCGCTGTGTCCAGTTATGACAGACTCTGGTCTCCATAGTGACCTTTACTTTGAGGTGGTTACACTGACCTGGAAGCTCGCTGCTGATTGGTTTAGAGCTGAAGATGCAATCTGGGGATGAATACTGAAAAGGTCACCACAGCCTCTCGAAAGCAAAGCCCTCTGACTCTATAGGTTACTCTTTTGCATTTATTTCTCTCTCAATTGTTTAAACAAGGATAAGTTTTGTTAGTCCACCCACCATCATTCCACTTTTTTTACTACATAATATTATTAGTTTATCTAATCTAATGTGTGAATTAGAGTTTGACTTGAGGAGCAGCGTTAAATAGAACATATCATTCAACTAATCAGAAAACAACCGAGTGTCAACATATGTAGAATAAACTGTTCTTGAAATGTACAACCATTAGTAGAAATGAAGCGTGGTCCCTCCTTCTGGATGAAGCATTATTAGATTTAAGATTTAGTTTTATTTAAATTAAAATCTAATTCAAATTTACTTAGACAATGACTTTATTAAGAGAGGGTTAATCTTGTTTTTGTTAATGTTAGGTTTAAAAGTTCTATTTTTCCAGTGCACCTCTCACTAAATCAAGCACTCCTTTCCCTCAGTCTCTGCAGCTCAGTAATCTGCTCAGCTTCACATTGTTCTCAGTCAAACAAGGAACTTTTGCTCCCAGCTTCTACAAAAACAGAGAAGGTAGAAGAAAATGTAGATTTAACTGGACAGTTTTACCCCAGTACAAGGTTTATAATGATTTATACTTGGTTACCTAAAAGTAATAGTAAGTTTGAAGCTCTTATGTTTCATTTTCCATATTTTTTGTTTTGGTTTTTACATTTTAAGATAACTGTCAGTGGGTTCCTCCATTACTAGGGCACTGACAGCTATATATTTAAATAAGGAAAATCAAAGACTGGAAAAAGGTACAACTGTCCCATTATTGTCTTCTCTATGACCCCATCAATACAAAACTCTCCACTGCTTTGTTCAGTTTTTGTAAGAATACAAAACCAGAGGCAAAACCCTTATCTTTATAGAGACACTATCACTTCTTGTTTATTTTTTGCTATCTAAAAATTATTACAAAAAAAAACACTATGAATCTTTATCCACGGCAGCTTTTCTTTAACATTTCAACAAAGTCTGGAGAAAGAGTCTGGAGCCTGTTTGGACTGTGTAATGTTGATGCAGTACATCTCACTCAGGGTCTAAATGTCAGTCCTGGAAAGTCGAGGCCTTTTTGGTAATAGCACACGGTTGGAAATGTCAAGAAAAGTGCACGGCTGATGAGTGACTGTCGTCTGCCAGTGTAGTTGGCTCTGATGCTACGGCACATGCTGTCTTTGATATGGAGAAAGTCATTCCCTTGTGTGGACCAGGTACTTATCACAAGGAAAAATGGGCCACGTCTTTTTGATAGGTGCACTGTTTCTGTAACTGTAGCAGGATACTGAATTACTGTTGCAGAAATTGCATGCAATTTGAACAATATTAGGGTTTTGTGTATTTATTTGTCTTGTCATCTAGTAATTTCTGAGCTTTTCCTATAAACACAATTTTGACAAAGTGGGTAAAAAATTGTAAAAAATAAATTGTTGTCATTACATTGTAAAAATATCATAGCTGTTTACTTAAACTAGATAGACAAGATATTGACCCTTCACCTGTGATGTTTTAGTTTCTACATAAACTCATCTGTGATATACTGTCTATATCTATAGAGAACAGTGATATACTGTCCTCAATAAAGAACAGTGGTGTTTCTGGATCTCTCTTGCCTCAGCGATGGTCGTTTGAGTCCTGAGAATGAGACTTCAGAGACAGATCCATGAGCCTCAGTTCTGAGGCCTGCTCTCTGCCAAAGCAGAGTTAGCCTCTGCTTTCATGCTGTGCCCCTGGGATTATCATATCAATCTGCGTGACCTGATTACCAGGCGGCGGTTGGCTGCCAGAGCCCGGATCATCCCTCTATGGCTGCTGTCTAATTAATAGGAGCGTGTCATTGCTGCGATCCTGCTCAAAACATAGTTTGGCAGCTCTTTTCGCTCACACTAAAGGACTTTAATGGGGCCCTCACACTGATCGCATATGGGACGTACAGTGGAGAGTGCTTTTATGTCATCTGTTGATGTGTGATGGCATACGCAGCTTCAGCTTCAGCTGCAGAAATTATAGGGAACGAGAAGTGGAGGCAGTTTGAAAATAAAGTCATTTCAACTGTCTGTCTGTCTGCACAAAGGCAGAGCTGGGATAGAGACTTTGTTTTAGAACTCTTCCTGATGTATATTGTTTGCACTAAAAGATCACAAATTCTGCATGTGTTTGCAGTATTCCTAAGGTTGTTCTGAAGTTATACTATATATATATATATATAGAAAAATTTCAATTAGAGGTCATCTTACTAACAGACTAACAAACCAAGATAGCTAAAACATATCTTTTTGAAGGAGGTACTTAAACGTGTCTAAACTCAAACAGAGTGTATGAGAGGGTTAAAGGATATAATAAATCTGTGGTCTGTCATATTGCTTTCTGGCAGTATCAGTTTGTGAGGAGTTTGGGTGCTGCACAGATCACATCCGGAGCTTCTGTGAGATGTGTACCACATTGTGCTTGGGATAAAAAGCATCTGCAGAAATGGCATATGTTGAGCTAGTTAGCCTGATCACAGCGACACTGTGTGTTTTGATTATGAGACACAACAACTGCTGTAACATCATGTGATAGGCTCCCTCCCAGATGGGTATTAGAGGCCTGTCATTAGCAGGTGTGTAATTAATTACTTGTGATGTTGGCGCTGACGGTAACGCGGCTTGACTGTGCATCGGTCCGGCTCCAGTCTAGGCTGTCTGTGTGGGCCATACATCTGCGGACACTGGCAATTCTCCTCATCCTCCTCTTCATCCACCTCCTCCTCCCCCTCTTCCTCCTACTCTCTCTCCTCCTCGTCCTCCTCCTCTTCCTCCTCCTCCTTCTTTCTCTCCTCCTCTTCCTCCTCCTCTCCCTTCTCCTCCTTTTCCTCCTCCTCTATCTTCTCCTCTGCCTCCTCATCCTCCTCCTCCTCTTCCTCCTCATCTTACTACTTCTCCTCCTCTCTCTCTCCTTCTCTTCTTCCTCCTCCTCCTCTTCTTCCTCATTCCTCTCCTCCTCTTCCTCCTTCTCCGCTGCACACATGCCCATACAACCCTGCAGCCTAGGTTCATTTGTAAAGACGAACAAAGTTTTGTCTTAGTCTACTAGAACTAAACCAGAGATAATGTAGGTGGAAAGCAAGACTGGGTCTAAACAGGACTTAACGCTTCACTACCTGATTTTTTCCCCCTGTAATAGGTCATAAATAATAACCCAGTTGGTTAATTGGTAGATAGACATGCATTATTTTCTCCAGAATCAGAACACATCAGGAATATTGTGATTAGAGTTTCAAAATTCACGGCTATTTTTTTAGTTCAACGAATTAAAAGCCAAATCCACAAGCTGCTTGTTAGAAAAAGAGGAAAAGGGAAGGGGAGCAACTCTTTCATTTTTATCACTAAAATCAGGTAGTGCAGCTTTAACTTAAGTCTAAATTATAAACTACAATCAAGCAATGTGCAAGAAGGACAAAACCAATCAAGTCTACACCAGAACTAAAATATGTTACATACTATACAATGGTCTTCTGAACACATTAGGGCTGAAAGATTAACAGAAATTTAATCAAAATTGCAATTTTAATGATCACATTTAGCAAATCACAAAGGCTGCAATTTTTTAGTCAGTATAATATCTCTTCACAAAACAGAATATATATCCCAAGTCTTAATGCTTCCACATATGTTTCAAATGTGCTTGGTGAACTGATTCTTGGCTTTAAAAACAAATCATAAATCTAATCGTAATATCTGTCATAAAAATTTGATATTTTTTCAGCCCTACCACTTATTACTTCAGATTACTTAAGGCAAAACCATTCTTTGGTCTAAATAAAAGTGTCATACCCAGTTTAAAGACAGTTTTGTTGCCTTTGAAACCAGTAAAGGTGAACCATCGGTGCGTGCAGAAAAAAGGACAGCTGGCTGACATCTTCTCATTAGCATGTGTAGGTTATGCATTGTATTAAAAACGACCATGTTTGAGTTGTCTGCCCACGCCCAATAAATATTTGAATTATTCATAACAAACAAAGAAATTCATAATATCCAGCGATTAGCATTTTAGCATAATTGATTCCTGAGAAAAAAATTTGGAATGCTAAATCACAGCTATCCCCTTTACATAAAAGATCCTCCTACATAACTCACACACCAACCCTCTCTTGTTTTTTCATCCGACATCTGTATGCTTTTCATTACCTATCTGCTCTCTCATGACATACCAGTAATAGCCTTGGAGAGATGCTGGTAAACAGTTTTGACAAATTAAAATCACCCGGCTCAAGTTTTAGGAGACTAAACCGAGGGAAGGAGGAGGTGCTTTGTGAGTTGACAAGGCCAACTCAAGTACACACACCATGCACAGCTCAGTCAACTGTAGCTACACAATGACTCATTTCACTTAAATAGACAGTGTAGGCCTGTGACAATGGCCCACTCAAATGTGTCAGCAGCCACAAAAATCCCAAAATAACAACTGTATTATGATATTTAATTGTTTTACTTAATCTCGCTCCCTCTGCGTTTGGGATGAGTATATTAGCCCTTTGTCTGATGTTGAGCAGAATATTTGGCAACTTTTAATGTCGATTGTATGAAGTGAATAAGCTGTTAATGATTAATCCTATAAAGATAAAGCATGGACTGAAATGAGATTTAGGTCTTGTAATCCTTAAGATTATTTTCATCTTTATATATGATCTTAGTAATAATAATAATGCATAACACTTATATAGCACTTTTAAATAACCAAAGACGCAAATGCATTATTCATTTCCTCTACAGTCACACTCGGTGGTAAGCAACTTGTGTACACAGCTGCTCCGAGGCACACTGACAGAGGCGTGGCTGCCGGTCTGCATCTACGGCCCCTCCGACCAACACCAATCACACAACCAAATTCACTCATTGGCAAGTGTCTTGCCCAGGGACACTACAACAATATGTGCTCAGGCTGGGATTCAAACCATACTCTTGTATAAGTCTTTAAACTGTTAATGTCAAATCAATTTTTTCAAACTCTAAAATAAAAACATGCTTGTGCCACACCAACAGTGATGAAGCAGGCACCACCAGTACTAGCTCATTATTATTATAATAATAATTATTTTATTGCATTTTCAGGATAATCAACAGTATTTTTGTTGTTATTAATCTGTCCTATTTTAATATATTTTATGACTGCAGTGTGCTACATAATGTGCAGGGACCATTGCAAAGAAACAAAGGAATTATGACAAGAAACTAATGATTTAATTGTGTCACAAAGAAGATACAGGAAGTGCTTAATTAGTGCTATATGATCCTGACACATCACCCATAGTCTTTTGTATATATTAAGGTTAATTAAGTCAGTTGAAACATAAGAACAAAACATTAATTGACCAATCTAAAAAGAAAATCAGTCATTGACAAAATAATCATTAGCTGAAGAT
Organism: Hypseleotris bucephala; assembly: GCA_036025885.1. Classification (NCBI taxonomy): domain Eukaryota; kingdom Metazoa; phylum Chordata; class Actinopteri; order Gobiiformes; family Eleotridae; genus Hypseleotris; species Hypseleotris bucephala. The sequence continues at coordinate 6,080 of JAVQKG010268845.1, forward strand.
TTACACCTCTTGTCAATACAGTATCAAATGTTTCCATCACTCAAAACTAAAGTGCAACACAATCCTTATTAACTTCCTGGTCTCATCCACACATCGATCCATGCTGTTATCTATGACCTCAACAAGTCTATTCATAATTATAACTGCTGTCAGCATTAGATCTGTTTACAACCAGAGGTGGAGAGAGGAGCCAATAATTTTACTCAAATTCGACTAGTGTTGGGACAAGTAAAAGTAAAAAGTACTCAACCATATAATTACATAAAATCTACAGAGTGAAGAAACTACTCAGTACTGTGTAACTGTTTGAATGTAATGTCTGATCTGATTTGTATTTTGTTGTAAAAAATAAATAAATACAAAATTCTGTATTTCTGAAAAGTTTAAATAAATAATGATTTCCACAAATTAGTGAACTGCATTTTTACAAGTCTTTCTTACTTGCAACATTAATCTACAGTATACCTATCAAAAGGGCATTGGTAAAAAGTATTCTTACTCTTACTACACTTAAAAATAATATTACTCAAGTAAAAGCTACGGGGCATGAAAACTACTCCATGAAGTATAATTTATTAAAAAAGTTAAGTAAATGTAACTGATTCTGTTTACATCACATCAGCTTTTCCCCCGAGCTGCCCCTGTGGCCCACGGTTTACCTCGATCTACACTTTCTGCTCCTCACTTCAGAATCACACCCGCGTCCCTTTGAACGTTTGCACTGCATATATTGGGATCTGCTGGGATACATGCTCTCATCCATCCCAGGTATCAGTTTTGATTTCGGAAGTTTAGACTTTTGGTGGAATGGTTCAGGTAAAGTCAAAATCTTGGAAGTGCTACAAACAATTTAGGGACAGTAAAAATGGCCCATTGATAAAGTTGCTATACTATTCACTGTAAGAAGGTCACAAAATACAAAGAAAAATCAGATTTTTTGTGTTTGAAATAAATGATCAATTTGACCTATATTTAACCAGGAAAGTCCCACTGAGATTTAGAATCTATTTTTCAGCGGAGTCCTGGCCCCAATGGGGAACCTATTGTTTTTAGTGGTAGGGGAAACCGGAGTGCCCGGAGGAAACCTACGCAGACACGGAAGGGCCCCGACTGCCCGGTCTGGGAATCGAATCCAGGACCCTCTTGCTGTGAGGCAAGAGTGCTAACCACTGCGCCACCGTGCCGTGTAAAGTTTTATTGAAATACTGACTTTGCAGTTTCATAATCTTTTAAGCACAGGTGGACATATTGCAGTAGTAGGCCTACATTTCACATTTGACATAGGTCTAATGTGAGTTTGTGATCTGCAAAATGGTTTTGTTTACCCTGTGCGGCACAGCTGAGCCATGTAACTCTCTTCTTTAGTCCACACTGATTATGTCTTGTGCTAAATCAACATGTTTTTCAGGACATTAAAGTTGGCCCAAACTACATTATCTTCTCATTGTCACATTGGGACCTATCAGCAGTCATTCTAACAAAGTATAACATTTAACATTTATGTAGGCCACTACAATTAGCATATTATAGTAGTCTATCTGTGACATAACTTAAAAACCATCTGCTCACTTATAGATGTCTTGTAGGATAACAATTGCCATTTTAAATAGACCTCTGTAATTAGTAATAACCGTTTGTTAGGTGGGGCTGCATTTTATTTTCTTTCTTTCTTTCTATTCTTTTTTTTGTGTGTGGATTTAGAGAAGAAACTGCAACTTTAGTTAGTGCTCAAAATGTTAATGCCCCCAGGTAATGCTGTTTTGTAAGCTGTTGTACGTATGCCTCCGAGGCATATGGGCTACTTTCACATTCTGTAATATCCTTATGGGGTTAATCTGTGCTTTGGCCTTGTTTATGCGGATTACGGTGGAAAAGTTTCACTCAATAGTGTGTTTCCACTCAGGTAATCTCTCATTCACTTCAATAATCTCTTTCACTGAAGTGCCCTATAGTCCTTAGAATGTAGCCCACTCCACATGCCCTCTGCGCGCGGGGCACATGAGAAAAAAGCATCCCCGCTCGCTTTTATTATACCACTAAGTTCGAGGTGAAGAAAGCCAAGGTGGGGGTCCTGAACGCCGTGTTAGAGTTTTATTTCGGATGTTTTTTTCAGTTGCAAAACAGATTACCGTGCAGGTTGCAACACAATGGAGGCCGTGAATGCACCACTTCCTACAGCCATCGGGCGGTGAATGGGACGCGCGGCGGGGTCCTCTCCGGGGGGAGCGAGGTGGCAGGTGGACACGCATAACACTTGGGCTATAAAACCTATAGCCTAAACGGAGAAGAGGGCTCAGAGAGAGGGGGAGGAGGGGTATACCTGGACTCGTTAACCTGGTACTAGAAAAGTGGCGAGTTAACAGGGCAATTCACACCTTTTTTAACACTTCCCATGTGAGCTAGAGCGTTTGGACACAGGTAGGCCTACAGTATGTCAATGGAAATTAGCAGAGAAAACACAAAGTAAGCTACTGATAAGAATAAAAACTGTAGGTAAAAACAGTCAATAAGTTAGACAACTTCCTAAAAATAGCTTTATACATTCGAGTTTAGACGCTATAGCTAGTGCTAATAGGAGCTAGCAATTAACACAAAATCGCATATTGTTTTGAAATTTGTGCAGATCGGTCATTAGGCTATAGCCTACTGAAAAGATAATTAGCCAGGTACAAAAATAAATAGTATATTGCATTTTGCCTAACTGGATTGCACGTCTATGACGTTCCATAGTGCCCCGTGCAACTTTTACGCACTCCAATACCAAAACTCATAGCTTTCAAGCAATAACCACTTATTTACCACCGTCTTTGTGTGGCTCTAATGTTAAACAAATGCCTGACTTTGCATCTGACAGCACGGGACATAGTGCGCGTTTGTCATAAGTAACTGTTTTGCCGCGCGCTTTGTTCCGTAGGTGTGACCCGAGGCGCTACATGGTCGTGTGATAAGGTGCTGTTACTTTGGAATGACCCGGGGACCTGCCTCCTCTGCTGACATCACCGCTCCCCGCTGCCTGCTGCCTGGTCGCTTGGAGTCCCACCACCATCACCACTACTACTAGCAGCAGTCCCATCACGCGCCGGAGGAGAGAGTGTCCCGCGGTGACCGAGTAGTGGCAATGCGCTCGAGTCATTTATTCTTTTTGTACAGACGCACTCGCCACGCACTCGACAGGACTGCTTTTTGAGAAGAGCCACTAAGAAATTCAACGAGGATGGCAGAGGAGAGCAGAGGCAAGCGAAGGAAGCAAGCCAACCCCAGGAGAAATCGAGGTACGAGACGCGCAAAGTATAGTTTAACTAAGTTTAGAAACACAATTTAAAGCGGCATCTTTGCATGACGAATAATCTCATACATTTAAACGAGCGATTATTTTTTTGGCAAAGTTTGAACGAGTCTTGTGCAGGCGTATTTGACTTGGCTTTTAAATGCCTCGCAGCGGAGAACCGTTATCTTTGGTCATGTGGCCTCTCTACATGACACTGCAGTAAAGTCACACAAAGGTGCAAAGTAACTAATTTGTAAAACCCCATCACTTGGAAAGCATAGATTGTGACTTATTGTGATAAACTTTCTACTTTGGGATAAAATAATCCAAGTTGCAGTTTGGAGCTCCTAATGCCATGAACCAATACTTTCTTTCCATGCCACTACTACTTTCTATTGGATAGAGGCCAATTCCAACAATCTTAACAGCAACCATCACTTACTGTATATGTGAAAATGTGAGTTCAAAGTACTGCCATTCCTAAAGTTAGTATTCATTTTCAAGTCAGAATAGGTTAGTTAACATGCTCTTGTACACGATATAGTGTCCTAGCATGAACTCTACAGCCTTGTAGGAGTGAGCCATCTATCAACATCACTATCACGCAATCGCTTTACATTTTTAGGTGATGTCAATCGAAGGTACTTTCTAAAACAAGCCCAGAGAGGAACTTGTACTGTTTTTTTTAGATGGTTCAATTCGCAAAATGTATTGTAGAGGAGTCGTGTATTGAAAAAACTGTAGTAATTAAATGATACGTTCCATGTGCAAAGAAATGCTTCTAAACATTTATCCTTCTAGTCCTCTGATGTTTAAGTTAAAGTTTCAACTCTTAAATTAGCCATAATAACTAATCTAACTTAGTAACCATTTGTATATCCACACAAATCCCTAAATTTAAACGCCCCCAGCTGCAAGACAAAGAGGTTTAGGAGTAAAGCTGACCGTGTGCGGCGCGAGTTTGCATTTGAAAGCAATTGTAGTAAGCAGTGAATAGGTTCCCCTCATATTGACTTAGAGGATATTTCGGAGAGAGCAAACACGCAAAGCGTATACCCTCTAGTCTCTCTCTGGCTTTCATTTTAAACTTCCAGGAGCTTTTTTGCTAAAAACCACACAGCCACGGCAGCGATGTTTACTTGTCATCTGCCAAGCAACTGTCACTAAAGTATTTGCTGGACTTTTGTTAGATTAGTTTTTGCGGCAAGCGTTTCCTCATTTTATTCAGTGAGAAGGTGACAAGTGTGGAGGCGACACCAGGGTGCGATCCTTCCTGGCCACCTCGTATGTGCACACTTCCTCGTCGCCTATCACCTTTTTGACTTTTTTCAAGGTAGCAGTTTGTCGAGCAGTCCCAAACACGCCGCCGTGAAAAGCTATCAGCAAAAAGGCATGCTTTGCTGTCACTTTATCAGACCAACGGCTAAACAATGCAGACAGCTCAAAGGAGAGATTAGTTTGAGCAAATCTTAGGCTTGAGGGGTTGAAGTGTGTTATCAAGGCTACTGTGAATTACAGTATCTCTGAATTTTGCACAATGGCATACAGCATTTTTTTTTACATTTTTAGTTTTAGAGTTACATGGAGTACATTTCTTTGGGATGATGTTAACCTATGCAATTACTTTTAAAAGTTGCAGTACAAAAGGAACCTTATTTAACTCACTG
>JAVQKG010268986.1:0-11059 GCA_036025885.1 Hypseleotris bucephala
GGAGCACTATCAAGTACCCCTCCCAGGGACTCCAAGAAGGCCGGGTACTCTGTACTGCTGTTTGGTCCGTAGGCCGAAACAACAGTAAGAGTCCTCTCTCCGACCCGGAGGCGCAGAGAAGCGACCCTCTCGTTCACTGGGGTAAACTCCAACACACGCCGGCTGAGCTGGGGGGCAATAAGCAAGCCCACCCCAATTACACAACCAGCCTTGAAAAAATGCTACTTAATATTCACAAGGGAACACGAAGACCAGCCAAAAAAGCAAGTTGCAGCATCGACTACATTTTTGACACATTTTAACAAATGTTATTGTTTGTTCCAGCGTTGAAGGACATGGAGTCCTCATGTGCTCCATAGACAACCTCCCCGCTCAGCTCCCCATAGAGGCTACAGAGTATTTTGGAGATAGGCTCTTCCCCTATATCTGGGAGATGGTAAGACTTTGTGGTGGTGGTAAGTTGAGGCTGCTACTGCTGGTTGTGTAATGCAATGGTGCAATATGTTTGGGTTTGCTTTGGAGAGTGCTGCTAACAGGGTGTATGTATGAATAGGTAAAAAGTTTTAAATAGATTTGAATGTTTTGTCAACAGCTTCCTTCAGACGCCACCAGACCATTGGAGGAAGAAGAATTCAGCCCACAAGTCCGAGACGTGAGTATTACCTTCAGAATGACAATGAAATGTACTATTAAGATTTTTACTATTACTTACACAGTAACGTTTACTTATGTTTACTTTAAAGGCTGTTATCACTTCAAACGGAAAACTCACACCAAAGTTTGAGTACATTGAGAAACTACGGGAAGAAAGGTATGTGTTTTTGCTATTTAATTAAAATACTGAAATTGAGCTTATTACTGTTACGGTTTGCATAAAATCAACATATCTAAACATTGGTAAACTTAAAAGCATATATTATTGTAACATTAGTTGTGTTTTTTGTATTTGGAAAAGTCACATGCTGGAAAGTATGCTTTGTTGCTTCTTGTATAACTGCTTCTTTTAGCATTACAGTGCTATTGCTAAATCTGACTACCACCAGCTGGATGCTTTGCCCATGTTTAACCTCATCTTTGTGTTGCTTAAAGCTGGTCTAACTAAACAAACTAACTCTATGGTTGTTCCTGCACAGTGTGGCTCTTGCATGGCTAGTAAGCAGCTAACACGCCTCAGACGCACAACGTTCCTGGTTGTCGAGCGGTAGAAACCTGTTTTCTTGTCCTTTCACAAACACATTTTCACTTTTCTCCTGCTCACTCTCACTGCAGTATCCTGTCACTGTGTTTTAAGACAATTGTTTTGCATGAAGTACACAATTAGAGATCAGCTACTTATCTAGTTCTGCCAAGAGTGAGATGTTACACAAAAACCAATCGAGGAGTTTCAAGGGCTGATTTAGAGTGAAAATGAAATGCATGCAAGTAGATTGTGTATATAGATTCAGTACCTACACACAATATTGATTCAGGTATTTCAACCATGCTTTAATTTATTTTAGATTTGAACGGCCTACAGTTATTAAAAATGCACCAAATTACACCAAACCAGTGAGGATTTTTGTGACTTTTGTGACTTGAGAGTCTCTTCGCTCTCTGTGTGAAGCTGGGTGTCTTTTGGTTTTTTACTGCATCGTTGTGGTGTGGCGTTTTCAGCCTCTGGTATTGCTGAGATGTTTATCAACTTCTTCTTACGCTCTTGGCCATTTGAAGTCTGATAATATTATGGCCATTTAACCAACATTTGATACTTTTGTTAGTGTGGTCAAATGCCTAAGACCTGCTGGAAAAAGAAACCCATATCTCCATAAAGCTTCTCGACAGGCTCTGAAACAGTAGATGTCTGAGTTGACTGTGGGCTTTAGATCAACTGCAGCAGATGCTTCAAATCATCACTGATTGTGAAGACTTCACACTGGAGTCTGCACTTTATACACAGTCTATACAGTTTCTCTACAGTATATAATGAATGTATGATAGTGAGTTTTTCTCCTGAGCTCAGGTAAGACAGTGTGCTTAAGGTAAGACTGATGTTTGTCAGTCTGCAGTGGCTCTTCTTGAAGTTGGTTCACTCATTGTGAATCACGTACTAAATTTTGAATTCTTTACATTCATCTTAAAGCTGCAGCTATCACTGTCGCTTGTGTACTATTTTCTACCAGTTTCCCCATTGCACTATATTAAAATGTTTTTGATTACACTTCTCTGAGCGGCTACGGTTTTGTGGTTTTCCTCTTTGTGGAGTGTCAGTGGCTGCCATCTGAACAACTTAAGTCAGTAGTTTTTCCTGTGACTGGGCAGTCATTATTTAAATTATGCTTTTAGATGCTTTAATATTTTACTCTGTATGTACTGAATTTATAATAAGTATATTTGTTTAACTTGAACAACTGAGAATAAAAATCACTTTAATGTCACTGTAATATTTATTACTTTCATACGCACACATTTATTTCGGATGAAACGTTAATGTTAAACGTAGCTTGTTAAATTGTTACTGTTGAAGTATAACCGTCCAGTCCGAATAATAGGCTCTTTTGTTGTAGCCTGTTTAGGTTTGTCAAATAGGCACAAACACTGGCAGCAGGTTGGTTTGGCCTCAAGATTATAGCTGTGTCATCTCACTCATGTTTTGTTTACATAAACTACTTAAGAAGCTCCTTGACTTGTGCTTAGACATCTGTTCTATGCCCTACAGGCTGTCAATGTTACAACCTTCACTAATGTCGAAAAAATTGAGACTTTCATTTTTGGACATCTTTGTGCCTTTTACATTTAATATCCTGAACAGTCTCAAAAAAAACTCTTTGCTTCATGACTTTAGCTTTCTTCTTAGTGCTGGTTCATATTTAGGCCACCTAAGACTTACTAATTGATCTGAAGTATCATTTTTCCAGACAAGCCATGCCTGACCAGATCTTAATCCCTGTAATTGAGTTGTGCTTCTTAAGATATGTAAACACGGGGAGTGAAATCCTCTCGAGGGAAGTATATTTTCTTTTTAATTAAGACGTTAAAGCCAGGACCTCTACCCGGCTGATGCTGGTACAGCCTCGTGCCGCGTCTCATCCAATTAGACGACAGCGCACACTCCTGGGGATTTAAGGCGGAGTGCGGGGTTATTAGTGCCACGGGTGACTTTATTAAGGCGGTATTGTTATGACGGTGTTAACATAATCCAGAGAAATCACAGACTTTTTAACTGAAGCCAAGAGTTTGACGGGGGAGGATGGCTCACTTTAATTAAAATACGATTCACTCTAATGTTCACATTCACTGACTGAGGGTCACATGACAATGGTCAGTGTGAGATGAATTAGATGCATTATGATTCAAAATAATCATTGTAGTATTTGAAACACTATTCTGCATACTGAGGAAAAATATGATTTAAGAAGTATAGATTGATTTAATCTTAACTTAATTACAGTAACTGTGTCAGTCTTATTTCTCCCAAATGTATCAAAAATGCAATGCTAATGCAGTCTGCATTGAGATCAAAATGTTTTACTCAACATGTCTGAGTGACCTTCAGGCTGTGACTGTAAACACTTCTGTTAATGTTTACAAAATAAAATGTGAATCATTGTCCACAAAGTTCTGGATCTTTGCACTACTATTCTTTCACTGCACTTGTCAGTCTGTGGGTCTACAAGTGGTAATTTTTTATCAATAATCACATGCAAATTCAGGTATGAAGCATGATTGCAGAGATTTGTTGGATCCAATAATTTTTACTCCGCTACAATTATAATTCATTATATTATATTCATTGTTTTGGTTAATAATTCGAAACATTTTTGTGTGATTCAGGGAGAAGGCTCAGATCATGAAGAAGAGTGGGATGAAGCGAGTGTTGTTGTTGGGGTCAGGATATGTGTCCGGTCCAGTGGTAGAATATCTGACCAGAGACGACAAGACACAGGTCACTGTCGGTGAGTGAAGACTGACACTCAAACAGGTTTACTTTGTTTTAACAAATACTGATGATCTGTACAGATGTGATACAGAGTCACTATTACTAATGCTTGTGCCTTTAGGTAATACACTTAATACATACTATACACTTATACACTAAAGTTAACTTTATTGTCTGTTTAAAAATGAACCAGACCAACAGTTACTTATTCACTTGTTTGTGGGTTTTTTCAGGTTTTTGCAGAAATGTGTGATTTGAATCTTTTACATGTAACTGATCATGTCCCCGTGTGTTTCAGCCTCTGTGCTGCTGAGACAGGCTGAAGAGCTTGCAGCTAAATACCCCAACACCATCCCAGTGGTGCTGGACGCCAGCAGTCAGGAGGGCCACCTAGACTCACTGGTCAAAGACCACGACCTGGTCATCAGGTATACAGTGAAAACATTCAAATGTACAAATACTACAGTAAATAATAAAGAAGTCTTTTTCCTGTCATATTTTAGCTTTAATTTATCTTTGTGTCTCAGCATGCTGCCTTACTCCTACCATCCTCTCATCGCCAAACACTGTATTCAGAGGAAGGTGAACATGGTGACCGCCAGCTACCTGAGTCCAAACATGAAGGAGCTGGAGAGCAGGTGAGATTAAATTAATAAATAATGGAATCAGTCAAATGAACACAAAGTACAGTTAAAAGCTGTAATTTAAATCCTATACAATACGTCTCAGTGCGCTGGAGGCCGGCATCACGATTGTAAATGAGATGGGGCTGGACCCTGGCATTGACCACATGTTGGCGATGGAGTGTATTGACCGGGCCAAGGCTGACGGCTGCACAGTGAGTCACCACACTTTACTGTTACTACTATGTTAACATCAATGCTCAGTACATGTTATTATCATCTTATAATGCACAATATATTATAATTTACATGATCTAAAACCATGTGTGTTTCTAGATTGAGTCGTACAGCTCGTTCTGTGGAGGTCTTCCTGCTCCTGAATGCTCTGACAACCCTCTCCGTTACAAGTTCAGCTGGAGTCCGTATGGCGTCTTATTGAACACCATCAGTCCTGCCATTTACCTCAAAGACTGTCAAGTACGGAAGCCTCACAGGGCCATTTATACACATTTGTCACATATTTATTGTTTACACATAATTTTAATATTCCCTGTTTAGGTGGTGAGTGTCCCGGCTGGTGGATCTTTGATGGACTCCACGACTGAGATGAATTTCTTCCCTGGTTTTAATCTGGAAGGGTTTCCAAATCGAGACAGCACCAAATACGCAGAGCCTTACGGGATCCAGAGCGCACACACACTCGTCAGAGGAACACTGAGATTTAGGGTAATTTACAAACTATTATTTTAGATCACATCAGCACATAATCCTTCATATGTATGAACTGTAAAAACTATTTTTCAATACAATAGCATGCAGGGAATGTTATAGTACATATTGATACAGTCGGTAGAATGGTGGATTTGGGGGCGTGGTCTCTGGCCTGGGGGATAACAAAATTTTCCTCTCATTACATTAGCATGTAATAGGTGGCTAATGATCACTAATTTACATATTTATTTTGCTAATTTGGATCGCTGGATTACTTTGTTAGTTTGTATAGGTCCGGGTCATTTTTATGTAAATTGTATATCAGTAAGTTTGTATTTGCTGCCATATTTGATGAGTAGAAAACAATTTAGCAGCTTTTCTCCATTGAGACTTACAATAACATTGTTTAATGTTATTGCAAGTCCCATCTGTGTCAGTCTAGTCACAAAACCTTTTTAGACCCTGGGAGTTGCCTGAATACTTTTCACACTAGCCTCACTGTCACAATATGCAATATATAAATCTATTATAATTGATATATTGCATCTCTTTTAAAATATGTACTGCAACAAAACAAATGTAATCCCCAGGGACCTGGGGATTACATTTTATCTAAACTTGTATCTACAATAAGTCTATGGAAATATTTTATACCTAAAAGTCAACACTGAAGCGGAAATTGCCAATAGATAAGGGGATTATTGAAATTAATTAAAACGTTTTATTGTTCCAAAGTACCATGTTTCGAGCGTTTGTCTAAAACCTCTATTCTATTCTTTGTCATTAAGGGTTTCTCCAAAGCCATGAGTGGTTTTGTCAAACTTGGCTTAATCAACAGTGAGCCGTGCCCTCTCCTTGAGCAGAACACCTCTTCTGTTTCCTGGGTAAGGCATATTTTAAACAATAATTAAAACAAAAATAATGGTGGAGTATTTTAGCAGCTCTTTACAGTCACAGTCAATAGCTACTTTTCAACATCAAGCCTACAGCAGAGTTCACAAGAGCCTAATGATTGTATAGTATTAGATTTACTGCACTTTGATTATTCATAGTAATTCATTCACTTTTATTGTCAGTGCATTCATAATGACACCTTTCCCATATAAACAATGGAGATATTTGATCTAAACTGACCAACCACAATAGCCCAGATAAATGCACAAGGTTGTATCGAAAATAGAACGACTAGCCATTTAATTATTTGAAGTGATAATAATAAAAATAATGCATTAGTCTTATATAGCGCCTTTCTAGACACTCAAAGACGCTTTACAATTCATTCACATTATTCATTCACTCCAAGTCATACTCAGTGGCGGAAGCGTGACTGCCATTCTGCGCCTACGACCCCTCCTGACCACTATAGTCATACAATCACACTAACACAAGAATTCGTAGGCAATGCGGGTTAAGTGTCTTGCCCAGGGACACAACAACAATATGCGCTTGGGCAGGGATTCGAATCGGCTTACACACTGCGCCACTGCTGCCACTGATAAGCCATGGAAAGAGAAGAAATCACACTTTCTATTAAAAGAACAACCTTTATGTACCATTTATTGATGACTTTATTATGAATCTCTTTTTATAATGAATTGTATAGGCACTTGACAAAGACCAGTCTAACGCTGACATTGGTGTGTCCCTGTTATAGAAAGACGTCCTGTGTAAACAAATGGGACTGTCCTCCTCCATTTCCCAAGAGGCCTTTGAAGAAGCTGTTTATGAACGTATCGGAAAAGATGACTTCAGGATGGAGACACTCAGATGGTAACTTATTATAGGTTTTTAAGCCATTATGATGCGAATATGAATCATTTAGTGCAAGCAATTTCCATTTCAAATCTATATAAATGTGCGTCTATACACTAATAGAAATCCTGCCAAAAGAATTTAGCAAATTCACATCATTTACTTTGAATTATTGACTCCATTTGCCGCAAATGGAAGACTTGTGTTATAAGTCAGCATACCATGACATCTAGCTTTCCACCTACACTTTGAAGAAGCACATCTTTATAAAGACTAAACCACGTACTGTTGTAATGTAAAAATATTCCAAGCACTTGTTAAGACATTGAACTTGGTGTCTATTTAAATACGTGACCCAAAAATTTCTCAGTTGATGGCCACATTGAAGCGCATGTACTCGAAAGCTTAAACTTGTTTTTTTTTTTATTCCTGCTGAATCCAATGACTGACAGTAACATCCGAAGTTAGCGTTTGCTCTGAGCTGGTGTTTTGGAGCAAGGCCGTGTGTCTGCTACTCCTCTCACCTCCGCACTGACTCCTGCTGAAGTGGTGTAGCGTTCTTACTCTTGAATTCAAATCAACTTTCCAAAGGGTCTCTTCATCCCAAGGCTCAGTCGTGGTGTTCATTGTTTGGAATATGCTTGCACTAAACAGGAAAAGGGGGGGAGTAGTAGGGATTCGGATGGCATTGAGACGTAAATATTCTTGCAAAAGCTTAAAAATGAACCATTGGCAATATTCCATTTCTTTTTCTGCTAAAAGGGTATAAAGCAGACATGTTTGACGCCTAAATTGAATGCACTTGTTGTTCATTTATTCAATTCACCAGCAAAGCAGCGGCAAAAAGAAACTGCTCATCTCTTTTAGATTGAGCCAAGGATATGTGGGCTTGATGTTAAAGCACAGTAATTTTCTTTTCGACGCTTTGAAGCTTGACTTTATGAAGGTTATTGCTTCGTTGTGAAGTGACGTCTTGTGTTGCTTGTTGTTAGGTTTGGGATGCTTAGTGAAGAAGCAGTGCCGCATGCGGAGAGTGTACTGGCAGCACTGGCCAAACATCTGGAGGTCAAGCTGTCTTTTGGTAAGATTATTGTTTTAAAAGCATTAGTTTAAACATATGCTGAAAACTAAAGACATCATCTATCACCTACTGTCATGCATTCATAGATTAATGTGAGGGTAAATGGTTGACTTTCTGTGTATGTCTCTGTGTCAGCCTCGCGACTAACTAGCTATTGACACCATGTCTCAGGCAAATTTTTTTAGTTAATTTTGCTACAGTCCAGTACATGAATAAAAAAAATATTAATAATGTATTGTAATCTTAGTAACCACATTTACTACTGATTGTAATCACTGGTGTAGCCCTTGTTTAGTTCTTCTGTAGTCCAAATTTTAGTCTGAAACCAGGTTAAGTCCTTGTTTTGACTTCGTTCTAGGGGTGGGCGTAAAAAAAATCTGTGAAGATCATTTAATCGTGATACAGTATGTTCATTAATGCTTCTGAATATAAATAGATATTAAGAATTATGATGAACATTGAATTTGTAGTTATAGAAAGGTGATAGTAGTCTTCTGTATCTAGATCTTAATAAAATGGTGATACTATATTTTTTTCCATATTGCCCACCCCTGGCTCATTCTTTCAATTTAATATTTATGTAGCCCTTTATGTAATCTTAGTATATAGTTAGTGTTAACTCTTATAGATCTTTACTTCTTCCTAAGACAGATCCTAATAAAACATTACACCACACAATGAATGACTACTGCTCAACCTATGATTATTGTCCGTACTGTTTCGATGTTTCTAAATACATTTCCTGTATTATTCAGACAAAGGTGAGCGAGACATGATAGTGATGAGGAACGACGTGGGGCTGAGACACCCAACGGGAGAGCTGGAGACCAAACACATCAGTCTGGTGGTTTATGGAGACCCCAACGGCTTCTCTGCCATGGCAAAGACTGTGGGCTACCCAGCAGCCATCGCAGCCCGCATGGTCCTGGACGGTAGGAGTGTTTTCTCATAAATCTTTACAACTGTTAGTATAGATACAGTCTGCACAACGTTGGATTTGGGTGTGTGGTCTCTGGTGTGGGGGATTGTTGTTTTTTTAACTTTTAAAATGTTTTTACTTATTTATATATATTTGTTGCGGTTCTGTGTTGTCATGTTATTTTGTACTTTGTTGTAAAGAACATTGAGTTGCTTTTTTGTATAAAATGTGCTCTATAAATCAAACTGCCTTGCCTAACAAAACTCTCCTCATATTAGCATGTTAAAGGTGGCTAATGATCGCTAATTTGCATATTTATTTGAGTAATTAGGATCGCTGGATTATTTTGTTGGTCTGTTTAGGTCCGAGTCATTATTATGTAAATTATATATCCGTAAGTTTGTAAATGCTGCCGTATTTAATAAGTAGAAGACAGTTTAGCAGCTTTTCTCCATTGAAGTGAATGGTATGTTTTCCCCCTTCGAATGATTGTAAGTGGCCGTTCCCATGGTTTCCAATGTTGCCGACTGTATCTTTTATTTTAATACCTCCTCACTATTGTTGCACTGAACTTTTAGCGATACTATTTTATTTAGTAGGACGGATAACCTGTAGTGACTTAGTCGATTGATGGTTCAGAAAAGACTCATAGAAGAGGAATGGATGAATGAATGAATGAATATCTTTTTCATGGCATAAAGCAGCCTATACACATAAGTTGATGTGATTTAATCTATATAAATTGTTGAAATGCACAAGCATCTCCAAAACACAATATTAGACAGGTGGGCAAAATGTTATAGTTATAGCTTTTTTACGGTAGAAATAGCAGGTCTCAATTTGACATTGACGTACCTTGTAACAGCAAATATCCTTTTCTGCTATAGCCAGCCAAGGATAGTATAGAAGAAATACCTTTATATGAAAGGAACGTTGATCACAGTTTTTCTCTCTATATATATATATATATACTGAATCTTCTACATTTTTCCACCTTTAGTTGCTATTATAAATGTAATACCAAAGCCTTATCTGACCTATCAAGTTGATTATGTTGCAGGTGAAATCCGCACAAAGGGGCTGGTGGTGCCTATGACAAAGGACATCTATGGACCAGCTCTGGCTCGACTCAAAGAGGAAGGACTCCATTTTGTGTCCAAGAGCACGCTTCAGGAGTAGACCCTGCTTCACCAAGTGTACAAGTGCAATTAGCTGCTTTCAAATCAAAACAATTACTGGTGAAAAAGAATCAAATCGACTGCCACAAAATAAGAGATAAATTATATATTTTCGCAATGTTTGGAAACAGGGAAACTAAGGCAATCAGTTGATTTTTAAAAGTTTGATTTTAATGTATCCAGTTTTACTTTGGTAAATTATATTAGCTTATTTAAAAGTTTTCTTTCGGTCAATATCCTTAAGGCAGCTAATCACTCGCTTTATAAATACACGGTAACACATACTGTACATAGCCCTTAACTACATTGTAACTACCTCATTAAGTACAATTTAATATACTGTGTAACAAACTGTAATAACATGTAACTACATTGTACCTAACCATTATGTAGGTACAATGAAGTTACATGTTATTCCTGTTAATTACACGGTGTATTGCAATGTACTTAATAATGTAGTTACAATGTAGTTAAGGGATATTGTAAAATAAAGTGTGACAAAATAACGCAATTACATTACAGTAAGTTTGGCCTTATTGCTGCTCTTTCAAAGTAAAAAATGGTTGGAGGATTTTTTTCCTGCCTTCACTCCAAAGACTATTCAGAAGCATTAAATGGCACGTAAAGTACAATAATGAATTTTAGTTGACTCCGATTGTGAGAGATAGAGAAAAGGAGATTTTGTTAAATAATTACACCTTTTTCAATATTGCACAAATTTGATAACTGTGAAAAAATATCAGCTTAAAAACAAGCTTAAAGAAGATACCAAAATCATAGCAACATTAGTTCAGGTAATACTACTGAATATTATACGGTTTCTAAATGTGTTTGAAAAATGAAATCATGTTTTGTTTGTTTCTGAAAATACTGTAACCA
>JAVQKG010269163.1:0-21490 GCA_036025885.1 Hypseleotris bucephala
AGCTTATATACAGTTCCAGGTCTATATGACAGTGACAGTGCAAGTAAGGATCAGTGCAAAATAGGCAGGTGCGAAAACACAACACAGGGTCATGTGACCAAAACAGAGCGGGTGGGAACAGTCTTAGCGTTATTGTTAATTAGTCCAACAGTAGAGGGGAAGAAACTGTTCTTGTGGCGAGAGGTTCTGGTCCGAATGGACTGTAGCCTCCTGCCCGAGGGGAGCAGGTCAAATAGTCCATGACCAGGGTGAGACGGGTCAGCTGCGATCCGACTCGCACGCCCCCGTGTCCTAGAGGTGTACAGGTCCTGTAGAGATGGGAGGCTGCAGCCGATCACCTTCTCAGCAGAGCGCACAACACGCTGCAGTCTCTGTTTATCCCTGATGGTGGCTCCAGCATACCACACAGTGATGATGGAGGTGAGAATGGACTCAATGATTGCAGTCCATCGCGAACAGCTCTGGAGGGTGTAGTCCTGGTTTAGTCCTGGTTTAGACCTGGTTTAGTCCTGGTTTAGTCCTGGTTTAGAGCTGGTTTAGACCTGGTTTAGTCCTGGTTTTGACCCTGTTTTCCCCTCTTTAGTCTGTAGTATCGGGGGTGACTCAGGCGTATAATCGGGAGCAGCTCTGGAGGGCGAATGAAGCTCTGATCTCGCGGCTCCAGGCGAGGTGCCGAGGATTCCTCCTAAGGCGAGAACTCAAGCAGAGGATGGACTTCCTGCAGACGCAAGACCCCGCTGTCACCGCTATACAGGTGAGAACATACACCCCATTACCTACATGTAGCAGAGTGGATTTATAACCAGGCCGCCAGTGGAGGGACTTTTAATCGGGGGGTCTTACCTGAGCACCTCAGGGTGCTGGGGGCCCAGTCTCAGCAGCTCCTTCAGGGCAGAGTGATGCAGAGAGAGAGACGCAGACGAGGCAGACATCAGAGTATTCTCATCCAGGAGCAAGGAGACGAGGAGACAAAGGAGAGGAGACATCAGCCCGGGCCCTGAGGAGACAAACCAGGTCTGAACCAGGTCTAAACCAGATCTGAACCAGGTCTAAACCAGATCTGAACCAGGTCTAATCCAGATCTGAACCAGATCTGAACCAGGTCTGAACCAGGTCTGAACCAGATCTGAACCAGGTCTGAACCAGGTCTAAACCAGATCTGAACCAGGTCTAATCCAGATCTGAACCAGGTCTAATCCAGATCTGAACCAGGTCTAAACCAGATATAAACCAGGTCTGAACCAGGTCTAATCCAGATCTGAACCAGATCTGAACCAGGTCTGAACCAGGTCTAATCCAGGACTAAACCATGTCTAAACCATGTCTAAACCATGTCTAAACCATGTCTAAACCATGTCGGAACCAGGTCTACACCAGGTCTAAACCAGGACATAACGAGGACTAAACCAGGACTAAAACAGGTCTAAACCAGGACTAAACCCCGGACTAAACCAGGTCTAAACCAGGACTACACCAGGTCTGAACCAGGTCTAAACCAGGTCTACACCAGGACTAACCCAGAACTATATGTACATTGTATATTGTACTGACTGTGTGGTAGTTGTGCGGCTGACACCAGGATCTCCATGGCTCTGAGGGCCTCCAGTACCACGGACAGCTCCTGCTGCGTCTGCGGCCGAACCCGCTCCACTCTCTACAAACAACGACAATAATAACAACAACATATCACCATGACGACAATGACAACATTACCATGACAACAATAATATTACCATGGCAACAACAGCATCACCAGCTGTGAGTCATTTTTGAGATACTCTGAAACTCACTCAGATCTTTACACAATAATAAAACTAACGAACCCTTACAGCACGTACACCCAAAGAACTGTACAATCATTATTCACTCACAGTCACACTGGTGGTGGTATACTACTCCTGTAGCCACAGCTGCCCCGGGGCACACATTCATGTATCCTGATGTATACGTTTCTGTGACAGACTTTGACAGGTCTGGACTCACCTTGAGGAAGCGGAGCAGGGCTGGACCTAAATCCCGGATGTAGACCCCGCAGACTGGATCCGGACTCTGGAACAGGGACGAGAGGAGCCGGAAGCACGTCTCAGACTCCTGCACAGAACATACACCTGGTTTAGTCCTGGTTTAGACCTGGTGTTGACCTGGTTACGACCTAGTATAGTCCTGGTTTAGTCCTGTTTTAGTACCGGTTCAGTCCTGGTTTAGTCCTGGTTTAGTCCCACTACCTGCGGGTCCTTGGACTTCATGGCGGTGGTAAAGCGGTCCACACTGAGCGCGTGCAGTGGCGCCACACAAACGTCTGGTCCCAGGGCCAACAGGAGGACGGTCAGAGCGGTCAACAGGGTGTCTCTGTCCACAGCCACATCAGGGTCACCTGAGACGCAGAGGACACACGGTAACACGGAGAGGACACACAGACACACGGGGAGGACACACAGACACATGGGGAGGACACACGGGGAGGACACACAGACGCACAGGGAGGATACACGGGGAGGACACACGGGGAGGACACACAGGGAGGACACACAAACACACAGGGAGGACACACGGGGAGGACACACGGGGAGGACACACAGACGCACAGGGAGGACACACGGGGAGGACACACGGGGAGAACACACAAACACACAGGGAGGACACACGGGGAGGACACACGGGGAGGACACACGGGGAGGACACACGGGGAGAACACACAGACTCACCAGTCTCCCACATCAGCAGTAGTGAGTGGAGGGCAGACTGCAGCAGACTGGTCCATGCGTCTCGTGTCTTCTCCTCACGACTCAAGGAGGACGAGAGGGTGGTCCTCAGAGCCTGGACACAGGACTGTACCAACGCCGAGGCCGTGGGGGGAGGCCCTGCAATCAGACAAACACAAATATAACACAGGACTGTACCAACGCCGAGGCCGCGGGGGGAGGCCCTGCAATCAGACAAATACTAATATAACACAGGACTGTACCAACGCCGAGGCCGCGGGGGGTGGGCTGCTATTCAAATGTTTTATTTAATTTTCTTATTTTCATTTTCTTATTTTAGGGAATCTCCAGACTCCATCTTTATTTGACATGCACCTCTTAAATATTAGATTTATTATTTCTGACTGGTACCTGGTAAAGTCTTGGGTCTGTGCACCAGTTCTCGAAGCACGCCCAGCAGCAAATACAGCACGGTGGGCAGGATCGAAACACTTCCTGGAAAACAACCAATCAGAGAGAGTCAGGAAGTACACACAACAAATCAGAGAGAGTCAGGAACAACACACAAAAAATCAAAATAAGAAAAAAACAGTCCAGACTAGGGCTGTCAATCGATTAAAAATTTTAATCGCGATTATTCGCATGACTGTCAATAGTTAACTCGCGATTAATCACAAATTAATGGCATATTTTTATTTGTTATAAATGTATAAGCTTATTTTGAAGTGTTTCATTTAGAATAAGGGGTTGAACACATGCAGCTTTGGAAGACTTAATATTTGAAATACTTCAGAAATCTGAATAAAAACATGCTGAAGTTGATCAACTCCAGGCTGGGGAATTACCCCCTCTTCCTTCACTCTCTACGTGCTTCATCATACGTCACATAGGTCATATGTCCAAGTCCATCTAAGTGTTCTAGTGTTATAAAACGATACTTAGATTATTATATTTAAGCGGATTTGCTGGTTAAACGAGCAGATGTGTGTATGTGCTGCTCTTCATTGCCGCACGGCACTTGCGAGTGAGGAGGAAAAGGTAGAGAACGCACTGACTGACCACTGTGAGTGCACTGAGGGAGGAGCTCACGGCTGCACCCGCGGCTCGTGGAGGAGTCATGAGGACAGTAACTACAGAATTCTAAATGCTTTCATATCAGTCTCCTAACGGCTGAAAAGTCTCCAAAAATAACAAAAAAATAGCCAGATTTGTCGCTAGTCGCTTTTTGAAAAAAGATATCACCAGGGGGGTTTGGAAAAATATAAGCGACAAAGTTGCCGGGTTGGGAAGACAGCTTGCTTCCCCCCTCTCTCAAACTACAGAGAGGAAAGCGCAGAGCGTAAGCATAAAATCAATCGCGATTAAAGTGCGATAAATCAATTATCACCTCCAAATACTAATTTATACGTTAGTAACGCAATAAAGCTGACAGCCCTACTACAAATAAGAAACTTGAAAAACAGATAAAGCAGTAGTAGTATTAATGTAGAAAAGGTCTGACCAGTCTTTCAGCACGGCTCGGCAGAACCACACTGGCCAGTGGGATGCTCACTGGGAGTTTGCTGGGATGGACCGTGCTCAGAGGGATACTGATGGGAAGGCTTGTGATGCTGCTGTCGCTCTGTAGAGGACTCCTTTCTTTACCACCCTACAGGAAACAATACACATAATTACTGGTAAAAAGAGTTAATAAAAGGTACAATGTGTTTAAAGATAAATATGTTAAAACATTTACCCTTTCAGAGTTTTTTGCAGTGGTACTTGAGGCTTCATTTACTCCAGGAGAGGGGCAGTTCGGTTTGGCTGGAAGATTAATACCAACGAGTTCTCCTCTAAAAAACATTTTTAATACCATTTATTAAAACTAACCAGATGTACCAGTCCTTGTCCATCAACAGTATTTATGCCAGAAACCAGGTAACAGCAACTGCCATTCCAACTTTGGGATCTATCACTAAACCATTAACCCAGTAAATACTAGTTTTTACACTTGGTGGAGAACTTTGATAATTAATTAACAAATAACATCTAACTTACCTATGTGAGGCCATCCCAGGACCTCTTAAGTGAGCGGAAGCAGTAGCGTCCTGGTTAAGGTGTCTTCGCAAGGCAATCTTGGCAGGGGAGAAACGGGTGTAGTCGGGAAGAGTGTGGGAGGAGTTGTGTTGTCGCAGCCGCACATCAGGGGCAGGTGCAATCTCATGTTCCGGGGAGATGGGCAGATATCGGGACAGAAGATCACCTTGAGTTTTTGTTCGTTCAAAACAGGGTGAGCTAGTGCCGTTCAGCTCAGGGCCAATGCCATTTTGGGCTGGGGCAGAGGACAGGCCCATCTTTGCAGCGTCGATATCCATTGAGGACCGCAACTCTAAGCTCTTTCTGTATGGGGAGCCCTCACAAGGACTGTAGGACTTGAGCTGAAGCAATTCTTGCTGTCTTTGACTCTTTTCCAGTTCAACAATGCTGATCTGCAAATAGACAGCAGGGGGAGCTATTAACAATTAGGAAAACTTATTTACTCCTGAAACCATTTGTAATACTGGAGACCGAGACAGAGAGACAAGTGTGGGGAAAAAACAGAGATAGCAGTTTATATTGAATGTGTGAGCAAATAGCTTTAGGTAAAGAGTACAAATTCTTGTCGTTTACCTGCAGCTCCAGACAGTGCCTCTGTTTCTCAGAAATCTGTCTGCGTAAAGCTTGCTTTTCCTTTAACAAACTCTCCAAGCACAAAGACCCCCAGTCCAACTTCAGTTCCTCACATCGAGACTTCAGCTAAAACAGTTTGAGCATGTTACATTATTGTACAAACACATCAGAGAGGGTCACCTTTCTACAAACCACAAAGGAAGGAAGTAACTCACCAGTAGCAAACTATGATCTCTCAATAAGGCCATTTCCTTCTCAAGCTGCTTGGTCTGTTCTTTCAGTTGTCGATTGTGGGCTGAGATCTCCTTTTGGGCTTGTAAGAGGTCCTCTGCAGTCAGGGCTTTTACTCCCAACTGAAATCGACACAAACCACAGACACATTGTAAACAAGCAAAAATATTATGTTTAGTGAAAAGAGTAATCATGCTTACCTCATCTAGTTTCATCTGAAAAAGTCCTTTAATCTTTTCCTTGTGAGACTGGCAGACTGCATGCAACTGCTCTGCTTGTCCAGACAGGTCTCTATGTTTTTGCTAAAGACAACAAACAAAGCTGTATTAGTTAGATAGGGGTAATTTGCAACTGTAAACATATTGCCTATTGTGACAGAAGACAAATAATACCTTCTCTTGCTCTAAAAGCTGTTGTAAGTTGGAGCGGTACTGAGGAGTCTTCATATATGCCATTAACTGTAGGTACTGGATTTTGATGTTATCTGCAAAAAAGAGGTTTGATATTCCACTGTATAACATTGGGCACGGTTGTGGTTGAGCTGTATGTGGCTGAGGAAGAAGTTTACCGAGCAGTTGTTGCAGAGCAGGAGGAGTTGGACCCAGCAGCAGATGATTAGAAGGATAATGCTGGGCCATGGGAGGTAGCTGGTAGAAGGGACTTTGAGGTGACCGGTATGCATCTGGACACATAGTAAACAAGTCAGCTTCATAATAAAAACTTTTCGCAATGTGATGTTTTGATATTTTATGTGCCATGTCTAACCCTGAGGAGGCGCTGCTGAAAGGGTCTTGGCATGCAGCAAATCCAATGCACTTTGATTTTTCTTGTTTTTCTTCTCAGCAGCATTGACAGGTGCTTTCTTGGGGCGACCACGCTTTTTGTTGTTCAGCTTTCGCCCTTTAGACAAAAGTCGTGCTCGTCTGGGTTTGGGGGTGGGCTTCACAACTGTCACCAAACTGGGACGCTCCTCCTCACCACCAGAGTCCTGCTGTAATGAGAAAAGGGTATTTATATTTGGGTTATTTAAAAAGACAACAGCTTGATTTATTATAGAAATAGGGCTGAAGAATTCAGAGATTGCACACCTTGATTGGTTCTTTCTGTTTTGTCGGTGTGGTGCTATTGCTTTTACTGTCCTTTGTATCTTTCTGCTGGCGTCGCCTAGCTGCCTCTTGCTCCTCCTGAATAAACCATAGTCCCATGAGAATATACAACTGTGACGCATTTATTACACTTGCAAGGAAAAACACAACTTACCCTGAGTTTAGGATTTTTGAGACTAGCAAAATAATTTTCAAGCTGAAAAATAGAAATGGAAACATGTGAAACAACTATTTGTTAGAAGCTTTAAAACCAATGGATGTTTATTTTACATTTGATAACAAGCATTTACTAGACCTAGTCAGAATGAACTACTAACTATATAGAAAATGGCACTACTTTGACCTAATTGGATATAAGACAGTAGTGTATAGTATATTATACATATGACTGAATGCAACTTTGATTTATAAACTAATACATGATTTATGACTTACTATGGTGCGGTCGATGGTGTGAAGGTAGTAAGAAACGGGCTTTCCAGTCCAGGACACAGAACCTCTCAGAGGAGAGAGTTCCACCACACGCATTATTGTACCAATATCTACATAACAGAGAAGTACACTTAAAAACTGTGAAAGTATAGATTAGATTAAAAATAATTGTCAAGAGTAACAACAAACTTACCACTTAAATTTCGGCTGTTTATTCTAAAATTTAAAGGTGCAAAAGGTTTGGAGGACACAATTTTCCCACCTACAAAAAGAAAAACATGAACCCATTTGACACATGTGAAATTCAAATACAAGAGTCTTTAGTTACAAGGTTGTTTTGTTGCACACAATACTGTTGTGATTAGCTAAATATTACAAACCTTCCTTCATATTAGCAAAACGTTCCTTCAATTGATGATCGACCTCAGGACCAAAGGCAAAATTATTCACAAAAATAATACTGTAACAGACAGAGACACAACATTTTTTTTACTTTTAGTTTTCAATATTTGTAAATTAAAAGAAGAAGAAATATCAACATGGTACAACCTTGTAATTTAGTACAGTACCTTGTGTTGGCGATTCTTTCTTTCCACTCTTCAGACAGAAAATCACCCCGCTCCAGCTGTTAAATTGACAAACAATGTGATATATGTAGTCAAAGTTGAACAGAATGCTCTCAATTCTGTAATGGAGACAACTGGAGGTAAGGCCATAATGGAAATAACAAAATATAGGAAAATATAAGACTTTGAGATTATAACAACCACTCTGCTACATGTAGGGAATGTAAGAGCCTGGCTAGGAAAAATCAGTGAATGAAACACTTTGACAGTATCCAGATTTCAGGTTTTTTTCAATAAGTCCTTACAGGAATGTTGACGACCACAATAGTTTTTTCATTGTATGCTCAAAAATGTTCTATCCCTCACACCACAAATTCCGAAAATAGAGGCTACCAGAACTGTTGATAAACTGAGCTATGACCACTCCATTGACAGCAGTGGGCCAGTTTTTAAACAGCAATGTGGTGTGACAACAGTTCCTGAAGTAGACACTCAAGCTAATATTGCCATTACAGTGCATTGAGAATTGCGGTAAGGTTGAGCTTGTGCTGTGTCTATTTTAAATTAAGCATGTCAACTTACTGTGTACTCCCCGTGTTTCTTTCCATACCATTTCATCCATTTTTTGAACTCTTTATCCATGCTCTGAAACAAAAAAAAATATTAACTAAAAATGAACCCATGTAACTGTGTCTAAGGGAGTACTCACACTATACCAACTGTACCGCGCCAAAACAAAACAATGTTTGTAGAGTGTTTTATGGCCTTGGCTGGCCTGCACAGGCGTACTGCGCTAAAGCCGGGTCACATAAGGGAGGAAACAGGCTGCTAGCAAACGTTATCCTGAATTTTGAAAGATGAATATTTAGTTACCTCTGCATAGGTGGCTGGAATGTCTGCTTTCTCCACACCGTAGTAGTGTTTACAGTTGGTGGCCGCTGCAACCTGGAGCACTACTTGGCCAACTCCTGGAATTTAAAGTCAGTACCACATTCATTGGTTAATCCCTGAATGATTTATGCTGAGATTTTATGTACTGTAGTAGCTTCTTCCCATTTATTGATTGAATTTTTTTCCCCTATAACTTTTTCACTATACTTTGGGACCAGTGTTGGGTAAGTTACACATTACTAGTTACTTTTTGAAAAAGTAATGCATTACACTACTAGGTTACTCATTTTTGAAAGTAACTAAGTTACATTACTTTGCATTACTCCAAAAAATTGTCTTTAAAAATGACATTTTATTTAAGTTACATTTATTTATTTATTTTATACAGGCATCCATCAGGGTTTCTTCCCGCTGTCAGTGAACTGAGGCACTGCAAGCAGCACCGGGAGGGAGAGGGAGTGAAATAAACGCCCGTGTATCAGCGCTATAGGATGTTTATATCAGTGAAGTGGACAGACGGAGCGGAAAGTAACGAGTAACGAGAGTAACAAGAGGTTAGTAACTAGTAATATATTACAGGTAAATTCAAAGTAATGTGTTACACTACTTTGTTACTGATAATTGTAATATTATTACAGTAAAGTAAAGTTACTTTGTAACGCATTACACCCAACACTGTTTGGGACAGAGGTGGTAAGGTACACATTAAGGACAAAGACCCAAGTGTATCAAATTCTAAAATGATAAGCTTTCTAACCACTGCCAAGGTCCACAAAGGTGTCCTCCTCCATCATCTCGATTTCATCAATGATTTGAGCGACCAGGTCAAACGAGGTCTCTCCGTACACCTCAGGGGAGAAGGGCTCATAGTTGTTGAGCTTCTCTGGGTCTGTCACAGAGTGGTTGTAGACCTGCTGCAGGATGTGTCTTAGCAGACCATTGGAAGGACGCTTATTCAATTTCATCGGCTGAGTGGTCCCTTTCCACTGAAAAAATACACTTCTATTTATGACAAATTAACAATAACAAGTACAACTTATTATTAGTAACAATAATATATTTTCTCACCAACTGGTGAATGCTGTCAATGGCCCTGTTGTACTTATCACACAGTCTTTGCATACTTTCAAAGCTTTGAGAATACACATGACTTAACATTAATATTTGTGTACAAATATTATAGTGATTAATACATATCTGTAATGTGAATGGTTGTCTTTGATGCAAACAGACTCACCTCTTCGTGTCATAGTCAATGAGTACATAATTTTCCATTGCCAATTTGAGGTCTGGTATTTCCTCACACACCCACCTAGACAAAACAAAGAATCAAAAGTCATAAGTAATATACTGTGACTATACAATGGAAAGAAAAGTAAATTTACTGTGATTTACCGTATGGTTTCAATGATTTCATGAGCAGCATCATGGTGTTTATCCTGAGAACAAATAACATTATATGTAACTAATGTATTACTGTTATTATTCAAACAAATGTTTAGTGTAAAAAATATGCAACATCGGATAAAACACTTAAAAGTACTATTCACTGAACATACAACGACAAACAGTAAACAAAGAAAAATCCACTAAAATGGTCTGATGCCTAAATTATATCGTGTGGAGGACATGTCCGGTCAGTAATCATAGTGTGTGCAGAGAGCTATGCGGCTCTATGGGAGAAACAGGATTCATATTACACCTAGAGCGCAGCCAGCCCGAGCCTGCTGCCTGAAATGACCCACTGACCCACTTTCAGTCTCCCGCTCTGCTGCATTGCCAAGGAGAACTTTGGTGTAGGAAACTCAAGTAAACGAACAGAAAAAAGAAAAACGAGGGGGACTGTGTGAGCCGTTAAAAGAGGAAGAATGAGTCGAACATTTTGGATGAGGGAATCAGGACTAATGTAAGCAACAGACAGCTTATTATAGCACCTAGATCACGACTTCCCGCTGAAAATGTTCTCCCACAACATACGCCTCCAAAGCTCAATTATGGCATACACACCCAATATTTTTATTCTATGACATTAACTGAACAAGAAAACACTATGCTCTCCGAATTCAAAGCTGCATCCAAGGTACCGCTATGTAACGAGAGAGGGGGGGTGGGTGGTACCACACAAAGACGGCACACAGCAACACCAGCTCAGCACCGTGTCTAAAAATAAACACTGAGAGCAAGAGTGAGACAAAACGACTAGAAAAGACCCTCCTCTTCTGCACTGTGGTAAGACTGACGCACTTGAGACTCCTCCTCTCATCACTATGTGTCACTATTTACCTCAACACCGCATTTGACACGACTCACAACTATTACTGTTCACTAGTACAAAGTTTAGTCACGCTTCTTTTTCAAGGGAAAATGAATCAGTGTTGCAGATTACTAATAAGAAAATCCAGTTAACCATAGGTGTTTTTAGAGACTACGCTTTTCGAGCATAAAGGCAAGGTTTTTTTTTTTCACCCAGCCTCTTTATGTTTACCTTAACCGACAGTTCTGACAATGAGTCTGCAACTATGGGCTGAAGTGGGAAGAAGGGTGGCTCCCTGAAAATAAAACTCCTCTCTGTAATTAAAAAGATTTGCAAAACCACATAATGTTGCAAGTGCCATTTCATTTTGTCAGCTTGATAAAATAAAGAAAAGACATTATACTTAGATAAAAGATTTATATGAAAGAAAGACATTTTGTAAAAAGCCTTAAATAATAGTATGTTTTGTAAATGTAGTGTAGGCTCAGTTTGTGCCTCCAGAACACACCAGTCTTCATATGGAAAATATTTAGAGCAAACAGATGTGTCGACTTAGGAGGCAAGACAAAGGAGAAGCATGTAAATGATAGAAATAATAGCAGTATTACAGTTTAGTGTAGTGTGTAGATACCATAGAGTATATAAATAATAGATACTAGTGTGCAGGTAAAATCAGAGGGTTTGCAATATATCACCAAACCAACGGAAATTACATTGAATGTAAAATGAATGACTTTAGAGAACAGATACTGGTGCATTATTTATGACTTCTAATAATATCGCACTTAGAAGCAGGCTCTATTCCACCTTCCTGCAGAGCTGACCATATGGACACAAGGATAGGGGAGAGGAAGTCGACTTTGTTTCTTCTCCACATAAATGGGCTGTTTTGTAGAATGCCATATGCGTCTGTTTTCAATCCAAAAAACTGATAACTACTGGCTGTATAAATAGAAGTGGAGCATTTATTGTGTGAGTGTATCAAATTCCTCACATGCTTCTATTTATCCCGGTGGACAATGACATCAGGAAACGGGCGAAGTCTTAAGTTTAGGGAGGGGTGACTCTTATCAAACCTCTGGCCTGGTGTGAAGGGAGCTTTGTCAGTCAAAACAGAAAGGAGTGCCAACCACCTACAACTACTACTTATAACTTTGATTAAACCAAAAACACGGCCAGAGTAGAAAAAGCATGTGACTGAAAATGTAGGTTATGAGAGCATTCTGAGAAATTTGCCTTTTTTCAGTCAGTGGTGCCTCACCACAATTACTATAAATGAGAATTTACACTACTGAGACATTCAAACTCACAACCACTTCCCTTTCCGTCTCTCTTCTATGAATCAACTTCACTCAGACACAAAAGACTTGTCACTTGGAAATACAGCAGAGTTTATTTAAGGAGAGGTGGACAGTGGGCTATTAGGATTTCCACAATCCACCAGCATGTACAGAATCAGGCCAAATAAGATTCAAATAAGGGCAGTCGTTAAAAGTTGATATAGAAAAAGAAAAACAATTTCAGACTTCATACAGCAACATGACTCACATGGGTACGTTTGATTTGGACATCATAGCTACGCTAAGTGCTCTGACAGTTTGTATTGATTTATTACCGCATTATAATCATGGCAATAAATGGCCAGCAAAGAAACCCCATTAGCAAAGTACAATTAGCATACATGTATATTTTGAGTGACAAAAGTATAGCTACAATAAATCTCATTCTGGAGTCTGTCACAGTTCCAACCAGTATGACCTGATTCCTCTGTGTGCTCTGCCTCCATCGACTAGCCACTGTTAGCAGGAGGGCTAGCTAACAAAGACAACACCAAACATACAAACTGCCTGTATCATTGTGATATAGTGTGTAACACTTACATAGACTGGTAGCGGCCACGGGTAACCAGCTGGTTCGGCTCCGACCGGCGATTTGAGCTTCAGCTCTAGCTTTTCTCCCATTCTCCAGTTCACGGCGGCTTAGCTGTGTCAGATAGCTAGCTCCTTACTGACTGTGTTAGCGAGTAGGCTACAACATGAACATTGTGACAGAAAAAAGGCGTAAAATGAACGAGACCTCGACGCTTGTTTCGATGGAAATACACACGCGGTATGGTCAATGTTATAAATGGATCCGATCGGGTTTGTTAGCTTGAATAAATGTCTTTTTGTGTTCACTGGCAATAACACCTCGTCCGTATCGCCGCCATCTTGCCCGGCGTGAATAAATATGGCAGAGATCCACAGAGCGCAGGGGACACGTACGTCACCGAGCGGCCGTGATAACAACGACACGCGTGGGTCAGGAGCACGAGCCAGCCGCTGTCCCACGATGGCCCCGGAGTACGTGCAAATCATCACATCTAGATTTTTTCCCACCGAGTTTGTGTGTGTTTCATGTCTATAGGCACTAGTGCACTGATTTAACGTCTATCATCACATGGTAACTTTTCAACTCAGTGACTACAATGTACGCTATCCACAGAATATACTTTTGAAAACAATCTCTGCATCCATGCACTTATCTATACTATAAATGTGATTCCCCAATATCATAATGAGTTTCAATGTAGAATAAATTATATATTTAACGTATTTCTACATTGATCCAAAAGAATAGCCTACTCTGTCAAGCGCTCAAAGCAGTGTTTATCTATTTATTTCAGTGACCAAATCCAGACTGTTAGCCCCACACACAGCCGTAGGTAGAAAACCTTAGACATCCCAGGGGCGGTGTGTAATGAGTAAACATGTGTATGCTGTATGTTGAGGGGGAGGGACGCATGGCACGTTGCCACAGTGAACTCACTGACCCGCCCCCCTTCAGCACGGGCTGAAGCTGAGGCCAAGTTTGGGATTGGAGCCAGTCGCAGCGTAGTGCAACCATGAGTGCAACTCAGTCTGGCCAACTGGAACCCAGTCGCTATGTAGATTTTTTGCGATCGTTCAGAGTGTGTCGGATTTCAGCGAGCAGGTCCTGTTCGCCGAATAATCATCTGCTCCTGCCAACTTATCAAAGGTTTTTTTTGTCACGTTATTGACATTAACCATTGTAACACTTACATGGAGCCAACAGGCCTATGAATACAAGCCATTAGTGAACATGAGCTTGGATTTAGTAGTTGGAACAAGTCCCATTTTACATATTTGGGCCATAATATGACAACAAAATGTTGACATCTACCGCCACCTCGAGGAGTATCGACGCAAGACATTGCTGGGTTGCACGTGACATCAAAACATTCTATAGCCCCTATACATTTTAATAGGGACTGGAAAAACAATATGAACATTTGGGGAATTTTTGGTCGATATTTCTTATAATAAACCCTTGTAGTTTATATAGATTTTTGGCTCCTGTCCCCCATCTGAGGGCATCATCATATTCTAAAACATGAAAATAAATTCTTCATATAGCCCACAGTACATGCATAAATATTAAAAAATACAGATTACAGAGAAAAGGGTTTTGTATGCTAATTGTTGGCACAGAATAACAGACTCACAAGTGGTTAGAATTTCACAGATAAGAATTTAAAGTATTTTATTGAAACAAATATATTCAGTCCCAGTCCCTTATGTTTTCACAAAGCGCGCTTTGGGGTTTACACCAATATCTCGTGACTTGCCCAAAGCCATCTTTACTCGTACAGCAGCTTGTATAATGTATCCAGAGAAAAGAAAAGAACCTTTATAACAGGTCGTTTTGGCACAATCAGCTCACAACTGTTCTCTTGTGCTGGCATTTTGATTTACCATCCTAATAAAGAAAAAAAAAATCATTCAACATAGAGCTAGGCCACAATAAAGAAGTTAAGTGAAATACTTTACGTTGGTTTCAGAAAATATCTTAAATATATGTTATCACACTTTTCTGGTTTTAAGTTGTAGTGCCAAGTGGCATTTTAGCTTGAGTTTCTCACAAACGCTGCAATCGTGGTTGAACTGGCATCCTCAGCCCTATCAACTTAAGGACTGATTCTTGATGTAGTGTTTGTCTTGAGATTACAACCTTACAATAACACATACCCCACTTGAAGCAAATGAGACTTGCACTAACAAGGGACTGACAAAGAATTAGGGATTTCAAAAGAGGTTGCAAATACTGTGATATGTTTGTTTGCCATTTGGTAAAGCATTGCGTTTTGTTCAAGTAACACTTCGGAAGAATACATGCTGGTCAAAGCCATGTCTTGCATGCCAGTTCTGTAGGACTTGGCCTATTCTTGGTTTGTGGTACCTCCTTCCTCAATGTCAAGAGTAAGGGATTGTTCATTGTAACATGTAAAGCATGCATTTTGTTGGACAAAGAGAAACGTTTCAATAGGACAAACCCCCAGGTAACAGCAAGATCAAGAGAAAGTGCTGATAAAAATCTTGATTTAAGAATTGTTGACTAAACTTGCCTTGGTTCTTTGTTACAGCATTCATGTCTGATTCAGTTAGGATTCTCAGACATAAGTGAAGATTGAAAAATACTTGCATGTCATTCTTGTAAATATGACATCACGTTTAAAAAGGCATAATTGGCGGGCAGTTCCTCTGAGACCTTAAGGAGCAGTCCGGCCATCAGACTCTACAGAGATGGCTTCATGTTAACAGTCTCAACAGACAATAGTGGGTTTACAAGAAAAGAGTGTAAACAGGACTAGGTCAAACAGAAATGATTACTGAAAAAGAAATGTGTGGTTCCTAAAGGTAGAAGTCTAAAGCTGAATAATTTAAAAATTAAAGATGCTAGTAAGTAAATGGAAATTACTCAAACTGTCAGAAAACTTGGAATAAAGATTGCTACAAAAGCTACTATTAACAAAAAGAATAATGTAAGAGCCAAGTATTTATTATAGCATCTTGCCTTAAACAAATATGAACCACAACTAGGTACCACCGTCTTGCTGTGACAAACAAGTACTGCAGCTGGTGTAAATTAAGAGTGGTCAATTTAAAGCTCTGACAGACTGAGTAAATGGACATTTTAACAAACGTCTCTCATTAAGACATTTGCGCACAATTTAAGAAAAAGGCCAAGTGCACAAACCTGCTTCTGGTTGTGTGCGTTTAAAGCATTGCTTTGATTTAATCAACAGTAATATCTGTCTCTCTTTATAAGAGAAAAAATGAATGCCAACACATTGACAATTCCATGGGCAAGGCAGCTACTGAATAAAATACTGGCTGACATTCAAGATGTAAGGGAAACTAAAGACAGCTTTTTAAGTATTGATACTGAGGAGTGTAGAGCAGGCTCGCCCCTCCCCAATTAAGTGTCAAAAATAAATAGAGAAAAAAAACAAAGAAATTCAACATCACAACCATTCTTTTAACTGATGCATCATTCAATTATTTGTAGAAACTCAAAGGAAAACTGTTGCATTTGGTGCACAATCTGTCGATTTAATCTGCGTCCCACTTCTCCAGTTTCAAAGATTGTTTGGATAGCTCCCAAAACAGTGTAGGCTTGACTCCATCACCTCTGTGCACTAAACGCAGGTCGGGATGTACTGTAACTACACTGAAGGATCTGGCCTCTACAGACATAAGATCCATCAAAACAAATGAAAAAAGATGGTGTTCAGTTTATTCCCCACTAGAGCCTTTGGCTCCAGTGAGGGCTATATCCCTTCATGGTGTCTTTCATGAGAGGATTTAGAGAGCAAGCAGAATCCAGAGTTAAATTTTTAAATCTTATCTAATTTTAAAGTTGCTGTTGATCATAGTCGGCAATAAGTCTCTTTATATGTGCCAGTTTGTTGTGTAGATATTCACAGCGGTTCTTCTCTTGACTATAGTTGGGATTAGTCTGAAAAGAATTGAATACAATGCTATTATCAATATGAAGATAACCCCGACACATTTGGTTTTAAGGTTGGGACTTACCTTTTTGATTTTATGATATTCCTGAAGAATCTGATTGTGGATTGTCTGTAAAAAAGGGTTGAGAGGTTTTATGAATGATTCTGGAGACAGGTTGATTTTGTGCTGGTGTGTGGTGAAGTAGTCTACCTTGTACTTGTCCGTGCCTTGCTGGAGCTGTTTCAGCTCATTATCCAGCACAGTGAACTGCCGGGTGATGCTCTCTATTCGAGCATGCAGACCCCGGTACTCACTGTATTCTGCATTGAAATCATTTTTATACTTTTGGCGCTGCTCAGGAGAGCCAATCACGGTGTATTTCCTAAAATCAGACAGTAAAAGCTCCACAAATATTGTAGGTAGGAAAAAAATAATTAAAATGAATGAAATATATACTCACAATAAATAGTCAGCCACCTCAGGGGTTGACAAAGGAATACTGGTATTGTTGCACATTCCATTAAGATCTGAAAAAAAGGTTCAAAAGCACCATAAGAATAAACAGACTTCATTTGATAGTATACGCAGTGGCTATTTGAACAAGTTGATAACTAAAACAAAATATCCCAAACCAACAGCAGGGGTCTCACTTGAATAGAGATGCAAGTTCCATATTTTTTAATTTTAAAATGCAGTGTGTAGTTTGTAATTTTAAAAAAGTTGTATTTTATATAAAAGCCTAATGTCAATTTAGAGGAAAGCCACACACAATATAAACATATTTATTAACAGAATGTGGGTATTATTTAAAGAGTTACCGTTGCTTTTGTGTGGAATACTGTTGCTCTTAAAGTTTTCTGGACTTGGCTCACATGGTCTACTCGGCTCAGGAACTCGGTCTTCATGAACTTTCCTCTCTTTCTCCTTGTCGTGCTCCTTTTCTTTTGCCCTTTCTCGGTCTTTGGTCTTCTCCTTATCTTTGTGTTTTTTGGACTTCTTTTTTGACTTGTTAAAGGTGGTAGGACTCTGGTCCTGTGCAACAGTCAGGACGGTGTGTCCAGGGGAAGACGTGCTTATGCTGGAGGTGGCCACTGTTGAGCCAAAAGAGAGTGATGGGGTTTGGCAGAGTCTCTCTACGCCTTCATGAGAGTCACAGTCCCGGCCATTATGGCTCGAGTCATTACTGACATCCGAAAGTGCTTCAAAAGGACGAGGGATGTCCAGCGCAGGCAGCGGCTGAGAGGTGGACATCACCCCACTCTCCTGGACAGAAACAGACACTCCTGACTGGGTGCTACCAGTTTCTTTTCCATTGGATGTGCTGAGCTTGCCATTTACCAGGGCTGTTGCAGCCTTGTTTGCGAGGTGCGATATTCTGGGTTTCTTGTTGACAAGTGGGTCGATGAAGTCAGCAGCAGGTCGTTTCTGAGAGAAGAAGGGTAACAAAATGTTAATTGTGAACATAAAGTAAAACTTATTTTGCAAGTTTTATTTAACTAAATTATTTGCTTGTGTTGAAAGTTTGCTGAAGGAGGAAAGAAAAACCTGTCTGATATGAGAATACCCTGAGAGGAAGCAGGTCTAAATATAACAGCAGTCTGACACACGAGGAAACAGTGTGGAGACACAGTTTAGTTGTAGTCAGAGAAAGGTTACAACAGCTGGTACAAATATTAAGGAGCTCACCTGAGACGGTGAACTGCTGGCCTGGTCTTTGGGAGGGCTCTCTGGTGGAGGGGCCTGAGACTGCTTCCTGAATAACAAACACAATCCCATTCAAACAGAAAAAAATATAGTGTTGATGCTGATGTTTACTGTTGAAACTTAGAATCTGTTGACATTTAACAAAGGGCCAAGAAATGCAAAGAATGAGGAAGAAGGAAACAACAGTGTACTGTAAACAACTCTGAAATTAGACTGTTTGACCAAACTAAACATTAATGCTTTTAATTTTGTCCCATGAACACTTTGTTGTGTTTGTTTTGCCCACCAGCGGCCATAGAATTATTAGTGTCTGTTGAACTGTGACCCTACAGTCTCAAAGGCTGTGGTTGTCACAGCTGATGCCATTATCAGTAGGGGGCAGTTGGTTACACCAGGTCTCATCCTAACCCCACCCTTAAGGGTGTGTGCCTTATGTTGAGGAGACCCAGAGAGCAAGAGCAAGATCCAGACATGAGATGGCAGTGCAAGCGATATGACTGAACCTTGGACCAGTGCCACCTCACACACAGATCAGTTTGTGCTGAACACTGTTGCATCATGTGCGTTCCAATGGTGTTGCTGTGCTCTGCGTGACTGACTGCATTAGCTCCAAAAGTATGGAGGAGCGGGGAAGGGGGAGGTGGTATTAAGTAGGTGGTTTAGCCTGTGAGCTGATAAACTCAACAGGAGAGTTCAAAGTACAGGAAACAGCACACACAAACCCAAACTTTGAAGAGAAAGTAATAAGCACTTGTACACAAAATGTACTGCAATGACTACAATTGCCATCTATTTTATGCTGTCTGTAAAGTGGTCACTGTGTAAATAGATTTTTGATTTAGCTGGTTAAAAGCTAGCTAAATATAGCCAAGACACTGTTTTTACTTGGTATTCTAGCTCTTTGAGAAACAATATTTCCACTGGAATGAAGCCCAGCATTTCATGCTGTCAACAAATAGAGAACTTCACTGAAGCACAGTTTCCAGGTACAAGAGACACCTTCCCCTCCAATGTTTACAAAGCCATGTTTGCACACTGTTTCATAATTCCAGAAATACAACTTCACCATGTCCTTTGGAAAACCCACTAAACCGATGGCACAGTT
This sequence comes from Hypseleotris bucephala, assembly GCA_036025885.1. Taxonomy (NCBI): domain Eukaryota; kingdom Metazoa; phylum Chordata; class Actinopteri; order Gobiiformes; family Eleotridae; genus Hypseleotris; species Hypseleotris bucephala. The sequence goes on from JAVQKG010269163.1 coordinate 19,433, forward strand.
TGACTCTTGGGCAATTATTGTGGTGACTTTAATTTCACACAAAAATTAGATTTTTGAGATTAATTAACTGAATTTAATAGACTCTTAATTGAGTCTTAAAATATACTCAACTTTATATGTTAAATGATTTGATCAATTGCACCAATACATGAATCCAATGCTTAAGTTTTTAAATGGCATACCTAAAGAGGATTCTCTTCAGAAGCTGTTGGTCTCCTTCTGTGTAACCCGGCCAATCCTTCTGAATTTCTTTATATAAGAAGTCCTTTAATGTGAAGGTATTGTCTTTCCCGCTTAGGTTAGCCACCTACAAAAGTAGACACTTCACATGAGAAACAGACAGAGGCCACAGAGCTGTGAGTGAACTGTAGTTTAGTGTAAACCTGTTGCAGGTGGCTGTCCAGAGACTCTTTGTCCGATTGTGAAAGACCATCTTTCTGCAGTCTTAGAATTAGCTCTGGCTTCTTGTAAGGCTTAAGGGCCAGGAGGTGTGTAAGGCGCTCCCGAAGTGGCCTGTGCTGAGTTGTGGCCTTCTTCACAGTACCACTCGAGATGATGACCGGTCGAGAGGTTCGCCGCGATGGGGCGATATCGGAAAGGCCAGGAGCCGGTTTCCGGATCTGAACCTTCTTACCTAAAAGATGAAAGAAAAAAAACACTGTGTGATATTTGGTCAAAAACCATACATAAGAGTTTTAAAAATAAAAAGATAACTGCAATAGCTACCTTATTCATTAACTGTCCGTAAGTCTGATTATGATTTTGTATGCAGCAGTTATATATTCTGACCACTTGATTAATGCAGCATGTTATTACTGAACTAACCTAACTGTAACTTTTTACAAAAATGTTAGAGTCCCAGATGCTAACGCTAAGACAAAAATAATCTCATTTTGATATTCTTTGTTAATGGCTTTAGATAATGTTAAAAAGCTATATCAAATTTGACTCTTATGTTGAGATAAAAATATAAAAATTCAAGTGCAAAATATTTCTTAATATTATTTAATAAATCGTATATTTAAAAATTGTGATTTCAATTATGGCCCAATTAATCGTGATTATTTTTTCCATAATCGAGCAGCTCTAATTAAGTGTTTAACATTGCGCTTGCAAAGAAGATAGCTGGTGTCTAAAGGTTTTCTCTGCTTGTAAATGGGTTATATATACACTTGAAGGAGAGTGGTCTCTGGTCTATTCTTCATCAATGTGAACAAAGCCACAAACCCAAATGTGCGGTCAGGTCTGTAGGCCCATACAATAGTGAAAATAGCCATGAAACTACTGTGGTCCCAAGATATAAAACCAAAACATACCAGATCAGCACCTTACCTACATATCTACCCCCGGGCTTAATGACAATGGCACTCCTACTGCGGGTCTCCTCCTCCACCTGGGCCATGCTCTCCCTGGCCTTCTGGTAGGAGTCGTCTGTGGCACATATTGTGATCTTGTCCTGGATCCCACCCAAACAATCCAGCTGAATGCTCCCTTCACTAGTGTAAGAGAAAGAAAATACAGATATTAGTTATCGGTTGATTGTTTTTCACTGACAAACATTATGCTGACAGAAGACTGTGTACAAGTACATTCAAGTACATTTTTGTTATTTCAAGTTGTAGATTAGAGCTAATTCTGTCTAGTGACAAATTAACTTGAATTTTTTATGACCTACATGCAAAAACATCTAGGGACATTTTGAACAGTTAGAAAGAAGTGTATAACCTTTTCCTGTTTTGTGCTTCCTTCACTTGAACACTGACATCCTTTTCCATTTATTTATGTAATAGACTAGAGTCCACCATTTCATTTAGAACACTTTGAAATGTGGGAGGTCTGATTAAATTATTGACAGACAGATCAATTTAGTCTTAAATGGAGTATGCAAATTTGGGTAAAACTAGACGCAGGCTGTCGTAAACGACAGCAAATGTATATCGGCGAAACGCCCCATGCGTCTGCGTCAACTGCTATAACACCGACTGCCTTATGGCGGAGGAGGTGGGGGAAGTGTGGCTGCCATTCTGCGCCTACTGCCTCTTCTGACCACCACAATCA
>JAVQKG010269266.1:0-12915 GCA_036025885.1 Hypseleotris bucephala
TACACTGTAACTCAAAAATGACAAAAGTTAGACATTTTTAGGATCATCTGGTCTTAGTTCTATCATAATTTGGTTTAATCTTTTTTGATAATACCATGCCTTTAGTTTTTGCATTAGTAACAGTGTATATCAGGTAATGGTTGATTCACAAAGACCAAATATCTGTATTGGTATCGGAACTAAAAAAGCTGGATCAGTGCATCTCTACTCACCCACAAGCCGGATGACGTTAAGCGTTGTGTTGGTGAGGATGGGGGCGTTGGCCTTGTTCAGGTTGTAGTCCGACTTCTTCCTGCTCCGGACGGTCTCTCGGGAAGCGCTGTCATGAAGGTCAGAGTCATGACAAAAGCGGACAGGGGGTAATATACGTTAACATGGCTAAACCCGGGCTCGGATGGGCTGGGTTCCAACTCTTGTAATTGTTCAATCAGAAAGCATAAGACAAACTGCTGTGAAGACACTGAACTGTGACACTAGTGGTCGACCAGATTAGTGCGCAATCATCACACGGATGGATAATTTTTCAGATAGCACCCAACGCTAATTCGTCATTAGAAATTCTGGCCTGGGTGCGGTGAATTAATATTTTAGTGACTATAGGCTAATGTCAGGTTAATACACAGGGTCTATGCAAAACGGGAAGCGCATCTAGTTCAATGGAAACAATGAGTACAAAGCCACTCATTCAAGTCGAGGTACTGGGGAATTTAGACCCTATTGGTAAACAGCATCAATACATTACCCTCATATAATAACATTAATCGCAGTTTATTGTTACTTCAAAATACTAGACCTCAAGTATACGTAAATATGTAGTAGTCATCCAGATAATTACAAAAGCAAAAAAGAATTGGATGGAAAAAAACTGGACTATTGTTATATAAAAATTAAAATACTCATAATACATATAATTTGTTACTACCAACCTCCATTGTCCAAAGTGCAAAATAACTGTGTAACTTAACAACTAAAACTAATACAGTAGTAAGCCATAAACTCAATAAGTGTTAACTGGCTAAAATGGACTGAAAATAATTCAAATAAATAATAATTCAAAATTACAAAAAGAATAGAAAATATGTATGTATGACTAATCTGCAATTTAAAATGAAGTCCTACTTGCTTTCAAAGGGACTAAAGTTGACATGCATGTAGTTATTCAGACATGGTCCCAAGTCTCTCAACGCAATGCACCAAAAGAATATGTTTCACAAATCTACTAAACTGAACACACTTACTTTCAATTTATTATCAATGCATTTTATTATCTAGCCATAAAAAAATCCCTGTGCTTAAATTATTTGGAACACCTAAGGCTGGTGGATATCATAGAAAAATTAAACATTGGGCCTCGGTTTAACTCAGTCAATAGATTATGCGGCCCATATTCAGAGCTTAAAATGCTCGGCCTGCCTTTGTAATTTCAAATCCGACTCATGACAGTTTGCTGAATGTCACTCTTTGCTCTTGTCCCTGGTTTTCTGACGCACTACTGTTTTATCAATAGCCAAAAAGGGCCAAAAAATATTTTAAAAAATAATAATTATGTATGACTGGCAGAGACCATTTTTTGGTGCAGCCTTCAGGGTGCATTTTCTGACCACATTTCTCTATTACTTGTTTTTTTTTATAATGCACTTTTTATACCCAAGTCAGGCTCAATATAAAGTTCTGGCAGCTATGGTGGTGACTGGACAAGACTTAAATCTACTTGTTTTTACCTTTTAAATGGGATGTCCCCAGTCTGTTCGTCAATGTAGTCCTGCTTTAGCTCGTCTGGTACATCACTGTCACTGTCATACTCCTGATATACACTCTTCTCCAGCTCATCCGACTCGTACTACAATGAAAACACGAGGAACAAATGCTTCAATATACTGACAAAACTATGGCTTAAAAATGACATTTTGACCTTTTGACATTGATTTTTTAGACACTTAAACACTTTGAAGATGCAGAACCTTATATTTCCACTTTGTATTTGACCAAAAAATGAATTACTCAGTTAATAGTATAACGTAACAGAAGTCATTTGAGAAATAAATGATATTAAGGGCCTCTGTGGGCTGTATTAAGTGTTTTTGATTTTGAGCGAAGGTCACTTTTTTCATTCAAAAAGGAGCGCTCTGATTGATTTTTACATTATATAAAAAAATGAGGTTTAATTTCAAATTTCACAGCTTATTCACAGAGATTTTTTTATTTAAAAAAATTAAAGGCCACCTCCAGACTGCTGCTTGTTATTCTGATGATACTTCCTGGGTCATAGAGGGTCGGGAGAGCGAAGAAGTAGGAAGGAGTTGCAATATTCAAACTCAAATATTCAGACTTAGGACTCTGCCAATGTAGTTAAATTACAATAAAATGTCATTTCTAACCTTCCCTGACAATTTAATGTTTTTATCCGTTTGTGACAGACAAATGGAAACCTTACAAAAACTATACCTCCATGGCGTATGTAAGAATTGAATCTGCGAGCATCCTTTCATAGATTTGTACAGTGTTTTGTTTTGTAGAGAAAGCTGCCTTAGTTCAGATAATATTACAATCTATGCATTTATGGCTTGTATAGACACACAAGAGTGGTTCCACACCAGACATCACTGAAGTGTACATAAGCACTTGGAGGAATAGGCTCTAACTGTTGTGTTAGGGTTCATGAAGGATTTTAAAAAACAATATAAACAGCGTGAAAAATGGGACAGTGGAAGTGGAAAATTGAATTTCCTTTTCAATGAGCCAACAAGCTGGAGAACATCAGAGCCACACTGAGAGGATTACAAGCTTATTGAGGCAGGCATGGGCTTCTCCTGGGCTCTCTGCAATATTGGTTTTGAAGGCGTGCAGGAAAATACATATCAAAACAGACTGATATGACAGTGAACACGGGTAGTTAAATTATTGCTCCAAGCTTGTTTGATATATTTTGCTGGACTAGAGGTTGAATTGAGAAACACTTGCTTACATCATAAAACCCTCCAATAGTGAAAAGTATAAAAACACATCTTTACATTGTTACCTTCATACGTCAGCAATGCTCAATACATGCGGTAAATGTATCATCATTTTTATATTGGACCAGACTATCAATTTCTGTAATCTAATCTGTATGGTGCTAATGTGTTGAGGAGTGACAAGAACAAATATGGATTCTCATAAAATGTAACAAGATTTTCCTTTATGGGTCATTAATTTAACTAACTATATTAAAATGACAAACGATTTCTACTCACTTATCTGTCATCTTCTTGAGATCATCTTGATGCTTTAGTTGAATTGTAGCTCAAATAATGTACATGAGTGTGAACATGGAACGTTTTCCTATTAATTTATTGGTTCAGTTTTAGTTCTTTGATTCAAATACAAACTTGGTTGCTCGGTTATGGGATGAAGTGTAGGAAAAAGTGTTTTAGTGATGCATTTAAACTTCCTATGGCCCAATGAACAGTATAACAAATGTACCCCATTTGAAGCCAGCACATCCTCACTCTCCTCCTCCTTCTGCTCGATGTGCATCTCAAAGGGGTTTCCTCCCTGTGAGTACTGCTGGAACAGTGTGAGCTCTTGAGTCGGGACGGCCCCCGGCGCCCCCTGTCTGTTGGGGGACACGGACGGAGAACGGCACTGTCCAAGAAACTTAAACTCCTGAAATCACAGAACGCCAAACATCAAATACTCAAGAGGCATCAGCGTCGGAATGAGAAGCCAACAGCGGAACGGGAATGTACTCCAAACTCGATGGTTACTTAGCAATTTGTTTGGCAAATGTGTGTGAGTGAAATTTACCCAAGCACGACAGAGACAAGATGAAAAATAGATTGTGTTTTAAATGAACTCCATTTATCTTTCTAACGCCTCACTTTGCATTTGTCACAAGCGCTCAGAGGTAAAGTGAGGTGAATGTAAAGCGCTCTCTTACTCCATTAAACTGTATATGAGCTGAATTTGATGACTGCACGTTTTACAGCAGACATTTTATCTTCATTTGTCTCATGTAGCAGCGCCCACTGACCTCAATGTTCAGAGCTGGTAGAAGAGCTGGCAGTGTACACCCACGTACCAGCACAAAGTGGTCATTAGGCAAAATCCATAGACTTGAATGATGCGTCTGTCAACTACACCCCTCACGTGTTTTACTCACATGAAGCTGGGAGATGTTGAAGTTGGACTTGACTGGACACAATTCCCACGTCTCGTTTTCCAGAAACATTCTCAGTTCTTCAAGTCGTGCCCTGTTTTCAAATAAATAAGAGAAAAGAAAAATCAGAGCATACTGTGTAACCAAGGGCTGCACAGATGAAACATGTTAGCATGTTTGGCGTCGGGACAGACGTACAAAGAGTACTTAGGGCCAGATCTACAAAACGATATCTCCATTATATAACCCAGTTTTGTTTTAGTCCGAGTTTTAACCAGTGAGTAAAGTCTATTTCTTCATGAACGAGAACTTTTACAGAATTTGTGGTTATTAGAGCCTTAATTATATTGTTATACCAAATTCATCATGGGTGTAATGTACTTAAAAACTGCAGAATCCCTGTACTATGTACTATGACTTATACGTTGTCTAATCACAATAAAGCAGAAAATAAAATACAAAAAGTTTGTGTCAGGTTTAGGACATATGTACAGAACAAGTTCAGTTTCGACATTTATGAGGATGCTAGAGAATTCTCACCCCAAAAACATTTTTCTTAGCCTGCCTTTTGTTTTTCTGTAACTGTCTAAACTCTTTCAATATTTAATTTTCTTCAGATTAATTTTTCCTATTAATGGAACAATAATTAAAAGTACCATCAATAAATGCGGGATGTTGCATTAGACTATCGAGTAAAAAAAGAATCCTTCTTTGAGTTCTATTTGGGTCTGTGTCTGTTCTAATTTCCATCAGCAGGAAATAGAATATGAGCAAAGCAATGTTTACCTGTCAGCACACAGATGAGTACTGACAGGTAAACAGACTGATGATCTATGATGATACTAATGAATGTGAGACTACATCCATATTCATGCTGATGGTGGGGGTTATGTCATCAAGACGTAGAGGCTCCGCTTGTAATTACACACTTCTCCAAGGAGAGGGCCTGAGGGGAACAGTTAGGTGGAATTTTGGGCCTGAATAACTTAACGCAAGAGGGCTAATTTTGAGTTAGAAACAAACTTATACAGAAGATGCTAATGACATCCAATGATTAAATATTGGCAATAGTGAATAAACCAACCAACTGGAGAGAGACAGAGATCATTTGTAATATTTTAGCAAAGCCTAGAGTATATGACATAAAAACAAATCATTATTGCGATGATATATCAGCCTTAATTTTGACTTTTTGTACCTGGGTTCGCTACAAAGGATAATTTGCTTCCTATTATATACTGTAGTTATATAAGTGTGGGTTTTTATTTTAGATTACATGCCCTGGCTTTTGACCCTTTGTGATTATTTGAATAAACTATTTGGCTAGAAAACTACGCATTTCACCAACCAGATTTTAAAGGGTGGTTCAGAACAAATGAATCGTGCCTGCATTTGTTTTAGGTCAGTGTTTGTTTATCTTGGAAAAAAACAGTGGTGGTATGAAGCAGCTGTATTGTCAATAAAGTGAAACCTTAACCTTATTGTATGAAGAACATCAGGCTATTGTTTAGATTGATGGTACAGCCATTTTAAAGCTATAATGACTGTGTGCTCTTGATCCTAACTATATAATTTTAATCAAAAGCGTCACCTGTGATAGTTTTTAAAGTAGTTGACACTCTGGCGTTTGATGGACTCCTGCAGAACTTCAGATTTACTGCCACAGAACTCCTCCCCAACCTGCATCAACCTGTCCCAAAAATATTTTAATAAATGATACACATGCTAGAAACAAAAATAAGAGGAAATATGCTACAATACTGCACTTATTGATGAAAAGTAATTCTAAACTAAAAAGCACTTAGAGAGACCGCCAAGGCAGCCCAAAATGCATTCAATTGGTCTTTGAATAATTTTTGACCTTCACTGAGAATTTCATCCAAATTGGTGCAGTTTTTGAGTAATGTTGCTGACTGGTTACATTCTTTAAAAATTTAATCCAAATCCGTTCAGTAGTTTTTGAGTAAAGTTGTAAACAGAGACTTGACTTTGTTTACATTGTCAATGTAATAACAACTAAACATCCTCCATGTCCCCACTGACGTCATTTTAGGCTGATAGCAACAGCCGTCTTCTGCTATGCTGCCATGGAGACACAGTCAGCGGCTTAGTACAATCAGGCCTAGTTATTTATGCAAAATATGTACATGTTTTACAGTGCTGCTGGATAGTTTTATTTATGAACAAGTGTAATAAGAATCGAGAACTTTTTCATCATGCTTCACTTTGTCTGAGACGACCAGTAAAAATAAGCAAATGTAGTGTTGTAATTCACTATCAAAGCACAACAGTGACCAATCCACAAAAAATATTATTCATTTCAGTTATAGGGATTATGGGATTATTTGAGCTTGAAAGAATTTCACCAAAACAAGCACAATAATCTAGGCCTAATAAGTACATTAATCTAAATAAATTTGTCAACACCAGTCAAATCAAATTCAAGTCATTTTAATCAATCTATATCTTAGTTTTATAAGTACATGCTGGATAGATGGGTGCTATATGTAGATGGGGATATAGTTAATGGGTGCTTTAAAACCCTGCATTCAGACTGCATCTCAGAAACTATTACATTACACTTCAATAATGTTGCACAACTAGGCACATTACATCATATTAAATCTATGAACACAAAACAAAATGGGGGCCTACCTGCTGATGACATCTAGTACCACAATGAAATCATCATATTTGAAGTTGGACATGTCTGTGCCTAGAATGTAAGCCTTGACTTTTAACTGGACATCCTAAAAAGAGGGGACAGAGGTGGTGAGGTATAGAAAGTGTGGACAGAAAATATGGCAGAAAGGAACAATGTGTGGATTATATTCGGGACCTGCCAGATCCGTGTCAGGCCATGCTCCAGCTTCTTCTTCACATACGAGCGGTCCACCCCCAGCTCATCTGACTCGGCTGCTGTGTGGGCAAATCCCACAAAAAGAAACGTCACACACACAAAAATCTTATACAGTCTGTTTCAAAGGGTTGCATGGGCAAGAGCCTATTCCAGCTACTTTGGCTTTGAGGTAGAGGACACTTGGCATAATAGTGAATGGTAAAATGAACAAAAGCTACAAAAGATTTTAACATCCCAACTTTGCCCAAGGCCTGATCTCTAGAGGAGGGTTAATTTAGAGCAGGTTTCATCACCATGGTAACTTAAACTACTATAATCATTTTGAGTAAATTTCATTATGATATTAATTTATTTTAAAATGCAACACAAAAACTTTTTTCCTTTCCATTTTTTTTTTAAGATTTCTTTTTGGTTGAGCTAAACAGTGGCCCTTTCCATTCTTTTTGAGTGCTGCTGTAATCATAAATGAGTACAATGGCTGTTGCTTTGGTCCATTCATTCATCTCACATACTGTAACATGGTTCAGTGACACACCAGGGACACAGCTAATGACCCCAGTCCAAAGTGAGAACAAGGAAGAGGACAAATACAGTGAAGGAGGCTGGCACTGCGCACTCATGACATTCAAGTCCTGTACTGTGGGCCTGACAGATCCACCTCTTACGACTCCATTACTCACAAACACCTCTGTCTGGCGTTTATTAGATTACAAAGTAACACAATTCAGCGCCCAGTTTATCCGAGTCACCTCTGCTTCGCTTCAAGGAGCTCTTTGATTGGACAATTCATTTCCTCATTCATAGTAATTCTAGGACATTCTTTTAGTTGTTTTTTACACCCGCCCACACGTAATCCTCATAAACACTTGGAGTCACCCCTATTTTGTCTTTGTTGTTCTGTCTGCTTGCTATTGTCTCGCATGTTTGTACTTGTTGGGGAAATAAAAATAATCTTCCTATCAAAAAAACCTTAATGAACTGACGCACAATGAAGCTTTCAAAGTGACAGATGTAAAAAGAACTGTTAATATCTTACTATTTTATCATGAAACAGTGTTTCACATCAATAGAAAAGACTATGGTAGCCCCCCATCGTTAAATTTTCAAGTCTGGAGTAAAAACGGCATAACAGATTATACATTTTTACTTGTTATATTATCATGGACACAGAAAATAACTCAACTTTAACTCTATTTCAATTGTATTTAATTAGAGGGTTTAACTAAAAATTACCATAGTCTCAAATGAAATCTATGGAAAACACTCATAGGCTGAAGGATGGATTTGTGCCACAGTAATTAGACTTGGCAACCATTACATTGAACTTTATGAATTCAGAAAAATGAATAAAGGGAGCCCATTTTTAACCAGAACAATGCTCTTGCACACAATCTATCCCTCTAACATTCCCGATACTTCTCCATCTGACTATTTTCTACCACCTTCCCTATATTTTGAAATCTTTTGAGAATCACAATTAGAGATTCTATACCAGGCCTATTCAACCTGTGGCCCGGGGGCTAAATTGGCCCGACTGAAATCTTTACAAGTTTATAGTAAGCTGTTAAGTTTGTCAGATTTCTTTTGCAGATGCAGTGTTTAATAATAAATTTATATTGTTAAAAAATATTACATCAGATGCTTACTGAGTATTTCTAAATTATGCCAACTTTGAACCACCATAGTTTTGCAGATTATGGATGATTTTAGTGTAACTGTGTTAAAATGGTTTCAATATATAAAAAAAGAATTGAGGATTGCGTGTGACTACTAGTTTATTTCATGTACGATCTTAGTATCTTTTTCCGTCTTGCCAGCACAAATCTTGTAAAGTTGAATAGCCCTTTTCTATACTATGTTCAAGCACAGCAACACCAATGGATGAGAGTGTGAAGACTGCTACATTGAAAAATAAACCATATTTGACCCTTTTAGTCGAACATTTCAGTCCCCCTTTATTTGTTTTTTAAAGGAGCACAGACCTGGACTGTTCTCTTGTTTATCCTGCTCCTCGTGCCACTGCATTGTACAATGGTAGCTCAGCATCACCTCCCACAATGCCTTGCAAAGGTCGGTCAGACAGGGAATGTAACTGTCCAGAGTAATATGCTGTTGACAAAAGAAAACACAAACATTCAGAGGTGAGTCTTTCGAGCACCCTGCTGCAGAAAAACAATGTCTCCTTTTGTTATCTACAGTAATCTCTCTTTTTGAAACACCGCTGTTATGTAAACCAATTACAGAGCTGTAATTAGTATTCACTGCTCAATAGTAACACAGCAGCAAGAGTGGATGTGCACAACAGGGGGCTTTGTACTGTGCTGCACCTTAAGAACGGTCTTAATGAGTTTTAAATTAACTTCTGATTACACAATGGTGTTTGACGAAAATTAAAAACACAATATAACAAAGAGTAGAGGCGCAACTGAAGAGGCAACAAGTCGGCTCTGAAAAACTAACTGCTTAAAACAACTGCACAGACACTCAAAAATATGTTCCCCCGAACACAACACATGCAGTACATTACCTTTGATTATTCCTTCATTCATCTTCAACTGCCTTTGCCTTTTTTCCAGTAACTATGGGCCTTAACCGGGGTCCATACTAGCCAATGGTCATTGGGCTAAGACATTCACAACCAACCACTGACAGACATTCATTCACTAGGGGCAATTTAGATTGACAAATTATACTAGCACATGCATGTCTATGGGCTGTGGTAGGAAGCTGAAGTATCAAGAGAAAACACGAAGTTTCCCAAAGTAGTGGTAGTCAGTGGGGCTGCAAAATATATCTAAATGCAATTTTTATGACAAATATTGTAATTGCTATATTGTTTTTAAAATCAATATTTAGCTTACGGAGCACATTTTAAATCTGTCTAAAAGCATTAACACACAGATATAAATATTAACTGTTAAAATAAAAAGAAAAACATGCCTTTCAGAACATATTTGTAGATGTCAAACCTACAAGTTTTTACCATATATTTTACTTTGTTTTGAGAATATTATACTACCTACACAATTGCAGCCTTTGCGTTTGCTAATTGTGACCATTAAAATTGTAATTTTGATTCATAGTCAGCTGGCACAAAGAATCAAATCCATGTTTCCAGATTGCCCTACTTCCTGGGAGGTGTGAGCACTCAGCCAAAGCACCCACCTCTGATTATTTTTCTTAAAACAATAATCAAAATGGGCTGAAATTCAATATGCTGATTGAAGACTGCAATGCCATCCCACAGCAGAGTGTTACTGGACTTGTGGTTAGCATGAAGATGTGCCAGGATCACCCTATTTTCCTTTTTGTTAGATCAATAAATTATTAAATTGCCAGTACAGTAAGTCTTGTGGCGGACTTCAATCATCCAACCCACCAAGGAAATAAACACGCTTTCCAACAATGTCAGACTAATTGCCGAGAAGCATGTTCACAACAAAGAAATAATAGTAACAATACCAAACACAATTATTTGGATAGAGCCAACTGGATGAGAAAATAGAATTTGAAATGAACTAAGTGTAATTTATTTTTTTCATTAAACAAATATAAAGCCTCTAATCCCCCGAAATGGCACAGTAGGACGGAAGAATGTGCACAGACGAGTAAAGGCCAGAGCACAGCAGGCTGGGAGACACCAAGGGCAACATCAAATTCACATTCAAAGACAAACAGGCAGATTAACCTTTATCTATACAACAAACGGTGGTGGTAAACAGAAAGCACAAATGGTAATATTATAAATGTCTGGTGCTACTGTGGACAACCTGTTTCGGATCAGTTCAAACAGCATCACATAACTGAATGTTTATAAGTGTGTTTGTATTCTGTGGAAACGGGTCAAAGAAGGAACAAAGTCACAAAAATGAAAGTCACCAGAAAAAGAAAATGTCCTTTAACTTTGATTACGGCATGCAATTTGTTGTGGCTTTGTTTCAGTATGTTTCTGCAATGGCAAAAGATATATTTGCATCCAGTTTTCCACAATTATCTTGTATTGATGATGGGAGATTTGGACCACAGCATAAAACAAAGTTCAGGTTTGGACTCTGTGGTGGCTAGGAGTGGGCAAAATGGTAAAAAATATGATATAACGATTTTCATTAAGCCAAGATCACAATGCCATCAGAGAAGGATCACTCAATATTTTCAGGTAGTCAGCTGATCTCATTCTTTGGGCACATAATGTTGCAGAATGTAATCCTGACCAACTACCTGAGGCTCTTACCTATTTGCTTAATTAAATCCGGGTGACATTTGTTTTTTGCCTGGAAGTTTATGTACTGTATATGTTAAAACACAAAAAGGTTAAATCAATGTGGTGACATCTAAATGTGAAAAAACTGACATGGAAATATTTTATGTAATAAAACCAAACAAGGATGAATGGTGGTGTGAAATATGAATATGTGATTAAAGCTCACTTAAAATGAAAGCTGTTTTTACACAATATTCTATCATTCATCTGCCCTCAGGTAAAAGACACAAGAGCCGGACTAATAGAGTGAAAAACTGTTTTTATTCATGGGCTATAAGCACCGTGAATACACACTGACAGAACTAACTGACTAACACTGATTAGGAAGACATTTTTTATAGCACTTGTGCAATGACAATAAAAGCATCTTTATCTTACTCTTTATTTGGGCCTGAATATTTTTATGCAGTGCTCAAAACCAACTACAGTAGATACAGTATATGCTGGCTTAGTGGTTGAACCTGGGCTCATTGAGATTATCATAGACAGCTGCTGTGTGTTTTCATATTGACCCCAAACTACAGTTTGTGCTTTTGGTTTATAGCTTTGTTTTGTGTTAATGGAAGAAGCACTTCAGTCAGTTTGGTTGAAGCTACACTTCTGTATTCATTCTGTGTATGAGCTTGTGTCTGTAGACTGACCGTGCACAGGTCCTTGTACTGCATCTTCTGGAACTTGGTGTCAGCGTTCCCTGCACACAGTTCCACATATCCCAGCACCACCTGGAACACCATGTTGTGGATGGCCTGGGTAAAGTGCATGTGGAGCTGGTCCATAGCAGTCTGCAGATGAAGGGAGAAGATTTGTCCATCAGTGAGATATGTGCACTGTTTACAATCAAAGGAAGATGACTTTGTATTACATGAGGTTTTCTGTGCCCATCATGATCCTAGATTATTAAACAGACTTTAATTTGAAAAGTAAAAGTTGTTAATAGTTTGAAAGAGGTGTTCAGATAAAGTCATTTGTGAGTTTGGCTGGAGGTAGAGCCACCTACTCACAGTCACTCACTGAAGGTGGACCCCAGAGGCTGCTGTGACGCACTTCAATTGGATTGTTTTTGTGCAAGCCCACAAAATGTTGCACTCATCCATTTGAACTGTCACAGAAGCAATTTAAACATTTATTTAGCTTTTCCTCCAGAGGTAGAAGTGCAGAGAAAACTTTATACAAATGTATGTCCAAGAAGAGAGGCTTGTCAACAACAGTAGATTAATGTAAGCTGCAAACCCTGTGTTTGGACAAGCTAATTTCATTATTATTGTATTAATACAGCAGACTAGACAGGAAGAGGAAAGAGAAAATCTGAAAATCTTGATCTTATAATTATGGTATTTGATAAGACTAAATTAAAATTTTAAATTAAAGTTTATCCCACTGAAGTTTCTGTTGCACAGTTATGTGATCGAGTAGAAACAGAAGAATAATGACTAAAATGGAAGTTGGTTATTGCAAGAATCCTAAATCAGGGTTCCCACTCTTTCATGAAATGATTTTCCAGGACTTTTCCAGGACATTTTCTTCTGCTATTGCACGCCATTATCGCAACATCCTGTCCATGAATACATTCCCTAATCACTCATTTTGCATTGTTACAAATCACTTCTTTGTCACAGAGCAATGAAACTTGGTACAGTGATTCTCCACATCGTTCTA
>JAVQKG010269282.1:0-16434 GCA_036025885.1 Hypseleotris bucephala
AACAGTGAGCATTTTCGAATTACCAATTCATTTACTTGTGTCTGTGCAGTTGAAAAGAACTCAGGGAGGACACTCCACCACCAGAAACCTCTAAATCTAATAGGTTGTTGAGAATTTCAGGATCAAATCAATAGACATTAGGTCCTTTTTAGAAGAATGCACTCAGATTAAAATCCAAATAACTTTTTCTTTTGAAACTTTGGGTTATTGATTGTTGACAAAAAAAAAAAAAAAACTTATTCCAGGCAAGTCTATAAACCTGTTTTTTATTGGCTTGTGAATTTCAACTTTATGACATTATTGCTTTGTGAATTGTGATTAGGTCTCTAAATAGCCTCTAAATCTAATCTAAAATCGTAAGTTATATTTTCTCTTTTAAAACCTTTGTCACTTATTGCTTAGTGCCATAGTTTTCCAAGCAGCTGTGAAGGAGAAAGAAAAATGGATTATGTCAAAGTTACAAATCAAATTAAATCACTACAGGCCACAGACGCATAAAAAGTGAAGCATAAACGTCTTTCCTATTCTTTTAACAGTTTTATATTTCACAATCTGCTGTCATTCTCAAAGACTGAACTAATTGCCCACATTAATTACTAATTTTACTGATGCCATTAGGGGCGCTGAGATGATGATCAGATTAGTCGAGCTGTGTTATGTTTTAAAAAGCCATCCATAGAAGACCGTTATGGAACAAAGCGAAGCCTCAATTTCCATACAATTGAACTTCTATGCTCCATTACACCAAATGAAGAGGGGAGTTTGATGACATTATTATTACTAATAAACATTTATCATCTGTCTGTTGCTATACATGCTCATATCTTAGTAATATCCCAGGGGCAAAGGCATAAAGAATAAGGATGATCATGGGCAGTAAACAAGAAATGTAATCTCAGTTACTTCAATTACATTTTGTGAATGCACAGTGATTTCTGTAAAAGCTTTAATGCTGGTTGCTATTTATTAATCATTCAACTTCTACTGCTTTTTTTCTGTTATGGGTCGCGGGTGTCTGGAGCCTGTCCCAGTAACTATGGGCTTTAGGCAGGGTACATACTGGACAATGGCCAGTTAGTTGCAGTGTGCCCCGTATTTATCAATCATTTATTCAGATTAATTAATTATGTACACCCAATTCAATTATACGTCTATAGTGCATTGTCATATTATAGCAGTAGAGCAATGAAGTCAGCCTAAGTACTGTCCTGTGATTGTTTGACCAGATGGAATGCCCCTTTTTGTTGTAAGGTAACTATTTCTCATTCTTTCAAGTCATGCTGGCTGTAGGCATTTTATAATCACTGGATATTGCATAAAATGTAACTGTTAAATTGTGTAACCAACAAAATATAACACAAAATGTTATCTGTATTCTTTATTAGCATGTATTCCTTAGACAGATGCAACACAACATAGCATTTTTGCTAGCATGTCTGAAACAAAGCTGAATGGATAGTCAGGTTTTAGTGCCATTGATAACCCTTGAAGAGATGTGTCAATTTGTTTTTTCCACAAATTAAAATTGTTGCACACAGCTACCAATGAACCTTCCATATCTTAAAGAAAATGACTCAAATATACTTTCATTTCTTAAGATATAATGGTCAATTCTCAACCGACACTGCTGACTTCTGACCTGGTTTCTTATGACAAGCCTCAGGAAAATAACATACATCAAAAACTAAGAACTATAATGTCCACCCACCTGACAGGAATCATCTTTGCATTTTATTTCAAACCAAGTTCTATGCAATCAAGAAAAATTACATGTAGACCTAATTTTATCTTTTTTTTCTTAATGGATGAGAGGTGATGGAAAAAATATGCCAAAGGGAGAATAAATAATGTGGTTCAACACTTTTGAGAATGCTGTGCTGAACAGATGGACTTTGTGATTCTGGACTGAAAAGCGTTTTAATTATTTAGATTCTAATTATGGCACCTTCATAATTGTGAATTTATGTGTTATTTTCTGGGATCACAATCAAAGATGGGTAATAAGTTACAATTACTCAGTTCCATTTACTTTTCAAACACTACTCATAAGCACTATAACAATTAAAAAGAAAGTTCAAAAAGTTACTCAATTCAATTTGTCTTTTTACACTTGCTTGAGTTATTTTTTGTATGACTGCTTTTTACTTCTACTTAATTGATGCTATTTTGAAGTAACAGTACCACATTATAAGAACAGTCTTGTTAAGTGAGCATTATAATTTGCCCTTTATGTTTCACTTATATTTTCTCACATATACAACAAGTTTCTCATCACAGTTGCTGACAACAACAGCACAGTTCGCACACCCTCCTTTCTTGAATGCATATAGAATTGCCACCCACGCAGTCACTATTTTATACAAAAGATGCATTAGGATATATTTTCTATGAAGTCTTCTTGCTTCTTCTGTGCGATTACTAACCAGGCCTCCAACTCTGATTACAATAGAGCAAGCATGAGTCACCTCATATACCTCAGAGAATAGCCTATCACAGAGTTGTGTGGTTGATTGGAGGAGCACAGTGTGGTAGGACCAAACAACAGAAGAACCATTCTCAGAGGAATTTGACTTACAATGTTTAGAGGAGAAGAAAGATTACCCATATTGTCCAGCCATTAGATGGATAGAATCTTGCAGATATGTACATTAAGGCAATGATTTTTGAACAGCAGTCATACTTGTTACACAATTTAGATTTGCACACTAACATAAATGCTTGGCAAAATTTAAGTTATCAATGTTCCCAAGGCCATGTTTGGGTGACAACGTGGGAAGCAAATAATGTAAGATAAGTTATGGAGATTAACCACTAAAGTTGAATTGCAATGGGCTGGTCAAGCTACAGAAAAGAGCCAATGATTTAATATGACTTATGCTTAAGACTAATTTAGCATTTCTGTAAGTTACAAATAGGAAGTACAAAAATGTATGTACACAGGATTTTTTGTGTCCATCTCTAAGGCATCAAAGCAAGAGTAACCAGCACAAAATACTACATGATCCACTGGATAGAGGCAGATAAAATAATCTTGATAGCTGGTAACAAACATGCCACTGTTCCCAAAAATGGCTTCTACAGAGCTTTGAAGTATAAGCTCACCTCTGCAGCTACCCCCATATCACATCTGGCTTAGACTTCAGGCAAGAACGCTACAACTCCTCTGGATAGAACAGAGCGAGTTTAAACCTTCAACTGCGTACCTCCGCTTGTATATACTCATTTATCTTAGTCAGAGCCAGCGAACGGGACATCTTGTTAAGCAGCCAGGATGCACGATTCACAAATTGCGTCTGGAGTCAGCTTTCTGCTTGTCAAACCTGTGACCTAGAAATGCAATGGAAAAGTTTTTTTTTTAGGTCATGGATTCTTCGATTTTTTTTTTCTTAGTGCTCTCACAAACTCTCATACACATACATACACTGTATTTTGGATAGGCAGCTGAGTTTTTCATCCTATTGTTCTTTCTCATTAGTAGAATAAATTCTAATAGTGTAAATAATGTATACAATTTTTTGTTTTATTATAATAGTTGAAAGTAGGAGTGCAAGCAATTAGTACAAGTGACTCCAGAGGTGGACCAGCTCATCCACTAACCAGAATGTTAGTGGTTCAATCCCCAATCCAATCCATTTAATGCTATCATTGTATAGCACATTTGGGCAAGACACTTCATCCACCTTCTCTGTGTGTAATTGTTATGGAATGGTCAGAGAAATCATTTGAGCATATTCCACATCTCTCAAATTTTGTCTTTACTTTTTAAAGTTCTACCTCACCTAAGTCGTATTTTTGCCTTGAGTAATATTGATGTATGATGTATGTACCTTTACTTGTGCACTTTTTCTACCTCTGATTGGCTGGAGTTACTGCAGTAAAGCCAGTTAGTGAGCATCAAATATTCATGCCCCTCCATAAAGTGTAGCTTGGTGGTCCTGGCCCACAGGTATCCTCCGCTCTGGTCCTTTATCACCATCTGTCTGTGCGGCCCCTGAGGAGACAGATTCATAGTTGGATTATTAGACACTATAGGCCTGCCCTCAGCTGCTCTGCCCTGTGCTGTAATGTAATATTGTGTGTTTAGCCAAATGCCTGCATAGACGGATTAGTTCAGTGCTCGACTCGCGGACCCCTGCTGACAAGGCTGTCATCATGATGAAAATCTACCCACAATGCACCACCTCCACCCCTGTGCCACTCTCTGCACTGATAAAGTAATATATTTAGGCTTCCAAAATCAGATGAAAGACATGGAAGAGCAAATAGGTGCATAATAAAACAAAGATGATCACTGCTTATTTCCTAAAACTGTAAATGCTCATTTCTATTTGTCCATTTTTAAATCAGAGCAGCATAAGGTTGAGACTGCAAATACTATAAAATATTTATGTTATTTCAAACTGCTGTTTGTATCTGAAATAGCATCAATAACCTAATAAATTGAAATTGCATTTAAAACATTTGAACATTTTTATTAGATATATTATATACAATATATTATATACATGGGTCAGGTCAGTTTCCATTCATAATGTCATTGTTGTTCAGTTTCACAAATTCCCAGTTTACTTTGCAATTATTTTGACATTACTGTGTTTATCTCACTTTTTTGCAATAAGCTGTTCTTTGTAATGATGCTTTTACAATTGCAGCAATGGTGATAATTTATTGTGCAGCATAATCGTGTATAGACATATTGTATACATTTTGATATTCTCTCTTAGTATAGCACGCCTTCTTGTGTTTTGCTGCTCAAATGTGACATGTTTGGATGATTTTGTGTTGGTGTTGGTGTAGCGAGCAGGTCTTGGAATGCAACCACTAATGTTATACAGGCCTAGGGCAGTAACACCAAAGGTCATGAGCAAGACAACCAACTTTTATTAAGTGAAACTTAATAAACTTAACTTGATAGCACAATTGTGTGTATGAAAAACAACTTTACTCAAACCTTTCAGCCTCTTCATCAGATATGGCCCTGTCCCTTTGTGTTCATGTCAGTATAAAAGCCCTGACAACACATACCTCACAAAGAAAACACAGTGTCAAATGTGTGTCCTTCTGAGCCCAGAGAAGTCTCCTCGGACACTGCTTTATAGAGCTGTGTGCTGAGGAGGATGCTGACAGGAGAAGGCTTAATAAGCTCGACCAGACAGCTATCTCTGTCATAGGGACATCCTTTCAACCCCAGTGCAGGTGGCGAGGCAAGGTATAGCTCTGATGAAGACACATGTCCAGACCCACACAAGACACAATCTACTCCTTCAACATCACCAGTGACAGAAGAGAGCTGTCTCTGTCAGTCTGTAACCAACCGGCCATTTCCTCTGTCAAAATCACCTCCAGGAAAAATAATGCAATATGCTGCAAGTCACAGACGTGTTACCAGTTTCATGATATGTATTCCGTTATAGGTGACGACTTCTAATTGGTAGTCTCCAGTTGCTTTATATTATGTCCACAGTATATTTGTTTAACTGCTTCTAAATACATGACTATCGATATCAAATACAAAATCTAGTATCTAATGACCAGCAAGTGATTTTTCTGTCAACTAACTACCACACTGGTCAGCTGCAAATTGTTATTCATTATTCAGTGCTGTCATGTTCATGCTACATTGCTTTAATGGTGTTTACAGCAACAATGCGTATTGTGATGCTAATGCCTGACACACAAATGGGCTGCAATTTAGTGCTGACCAAAGATAGCAGATGACTTCAAACATGCCTCGTGTTGACATTTAGCCCATGACTCTAATGCTACACATGAAATGCAAGGGAGAAGCCTTTTTATATTGAATTTATAACCAGCTTAACATACAAGTTTTTTTTCCAAAGTACAGTCATTTGTAACTAAAAGATTGCATTCATTTATCTTATTCCACTTATTTTCCTTATGGAGTTGAAGTGACAACAGCTCAACCAAGCAACTATGGGCCGTAGGCGGGGGCACCCTGGACAGTGCCCCTTGCAGATGTGATCCACAGCCCCACACATTAATTCACCACTGACAAGATGACACTGAATTTACAATACTGTATACTTTTTTCCCCCATAGATTTCTAAAATAATTTTTGCTTCTAACAAAAACTAATATACAATAATCATTTAAATATAGCGTAAGAAATGTCTCCTGTGTGTTTCTATATTTCTTTACGTGTTTTCTAGACTAGTGTGGTCACGTGACTCTACAAAGTGAAATCTTAGAGAGAGGGATGGGGCGGAGAGCGAGGGGGACTTGAAAAGCGCGCGACAGAGCTCAAAGTCTTTGCCTTTACTTTGCTCTTTTCCTTCGCACTTTCCTCCGCTGCTCAGACCTTGAATGTTTGCCTTTTCTTTGCCCTACTCCGCTTCAAGGCATCCGTCAAGTAGATGAGGGAGACTTCCAAGAGGCAGAGCCGCAGCTGACAGAGTTGCAATAAAGCATACAACCCTTGGGGACCAGATCAGACGAGGTGGAGAGGCGCAGACCGGAGAGACGATAAGAAGACGCTTCAGGTGACCGAGACGCGATGGAGGCGCACGGCTTGTTTGAATGAAAGGAGTCCCGTTTTCCGCTGCAGCTGTGGATTACAAAGTGAACAGTCTTACAAGATTATAATCAAGACTGTGTTGTACTTGACGGATTATCTTGGAATCATGAACGTGGCGCCACCGGATCGCAGGAAAAACGTGCGGGCATTGGCTTTAGAGATTGGCATCCGAGTTCTGCTTTTTGGAGTTTTCGTGTAAGTCAAGATTTTACACTCTAGTTTTGAATAGTTTTTAAATGTATAATTATATTGTTTTCTTCCTTATTCATTAAACCATGTGCGCTTGCTGTGATTGTATGCGTGTTGTATGCTCATTTGCCGCGGAGTGGTGCTGGACGAACAGGTTGCTGTTAGGAACTGCCTGCGGTTCAGCACCACGGACAGCGCGCTAACAGGTCACATTTATCTGTGTAGATGCGAGTAGATGAGATTATATTTAGCGTTCTTTTTTAATAACGAAGAAAATTCAATATCCAATTTAAATAGAAATTAAGCAATATAAAGACTGCAGTAAGTTTTAATCTCCAGGAAATAACCAATAAATGACAGCCCAAATGGCAGTGGGTATTACAACGCGTTGCTCTGAGTAGTCCAGGACTACGGACAGCAGCACTAACAGTTTTCAGTAGATGCGCTTCAGCACCACGGACAGCGGTGCTAACAGGTTGCAGACTCCGCTCACATCGCTTACTCACTCCTGCGGATCTAACAGCTTTGGGCTCACAGGGAATAACCCCCTTTAAACGCTTTGTGACTGTAAGTGATTAAACGCAGCTTAGAGAATCCACTTTTACTTTGTAAGCAGGTTAGACTCAACACAACGGAGGATGAATTATTTATTGTTTGTCTGGCTCGAAGGTGATAAGCCTGGTCTGCATCAGTATTGTGTCATTTATCGAGTTTCTGCTCAGTGCCATCTGAAAAAGAGCCCCGGGGTCTGGCTTTGTGAAGTGACTCACCTTTGCAGCATCTCTCTTGAAATCTCTCACTGACTGTAGAAGGAGTGGACTGATTGGATTTGATGTTTTTATTTGACTGTTCTGCAGCTGTCTGCTCAAGCCTCAAGGCACCTCAGTCTTCAAAATGAGATTTCTCAAAACTTAAATAATACACTGTTAAAGTTCCCCATTGGAGGAAAAAGAGATTCTGAAATCTCAGTGGGACTTTCCTGGTAAAAAAAAGTATTAAAATTACACAAGCTGAGTTTAAGACTACTACATTTACTGTAGTAGTCTTAAACTCAGCGTGTGATAACTATACTTTAAACTTTTAATACACCATTACCTTTTGGTATAGTGCTCTGTTAATTTGGATTTTGCTAAATATTGAGTAAATATTAAGTCATGTGAGAGATCCAACACTGCCCCAGAAGATATTCAAGAAATGTGATGTTTATATGTTTATTTCAACTTAAAGAAAAAGACATGTTTAGAGCTCTCTTTTCCTCATTGCGTTTTGTTCTTTTGTAGTTGCTCCTTTTAAGAGCACGTCAGTCAACATTTAACACCGTTTTGATCATTTTCACTGTCAATGTTCTACTGTCATTCACTCCTTTTCAAAGTGTTTTATCCTGTCTATATACACCCATACACTAGAGCCTGCACCGCACTGCCTCAAGTAGTTAGTTAGATGCAGCCTTCTCTTTCTCAACTGTCAGACATTGTTAATGGACCTTACCAATGGAAAAGTCTTAACATAACATAAGCCAATTTAAGATTTTATCATCCACTAAGGGAAAAAGGCCTTTCCACTGTGTTAAGATAAGTGTTTTTATAATCACTGTAGTAGACTGGAAAAAGATTACAGATTTAAATAAAGAAATAATTTGCCTTGTCCATTATTCCCATGGCACCTATTGCGTTCCCATTCTGCTCTAAATCGCCTGAGATAAAGATAAAGTATACAGCCGTATATCCAAAGACCTTGGCTTTCTCTGTACATCATCTTTAATATCTATCAAATGGGTATGTACTCCAGTTTCATGGCCAATGGTCTGTTTGATGCTCCTACCCACCTACAGTAAACTATAATGCTCTGTGGCTGTTGAATGCAAGGCTTGTGTATCAAGGGCTTTAGGCATTGAACTCTTGGTCATTGTGTAGTGTAGTGGAGGAAGTTCTGTTTTTCTCTGCATTAGTTCCACTGGTTTTTAGTTCTGTTAACAGGTGCAAGTTTTATTTTCAGAGTGGGAATATTCAGAAAAAGAAAGTAAAGGGCATTTGGATTTATGAAAAGCATTGTCTACATCCAGAAAATGTAAAAAGGAAAATGCAAGATTCGGTCAGCGCCTTGGCTTTGCATTTTCTCTATGCAACTTTAATAATACTGAAATGGAGCAGGAAGTAGAGAAGGTCATCCAATTTGAAAGTCGTTAGTTCAATTCTTTCTCCAGCCTGTGATTAGTGCCATTGTGTCCTTGGAAGAGAGAGTTCACTCAGTTAATGCGGAGCGGTGGAGTGGCTGTAATACAGGGGTTCCTACCACCACTATATACTGTATGTAGATTTGTGTGTCTCAAAAATATAAAACTGAAACTCTTTATAACAGCAACAGTCATGTCCTCCCATCACATTTGAGTTATTCTGAAGCGACTATACTTTGCTTTAGCCACCACCAGTCCTCTCTATATAATTGCTGTCTCGCGCTGTCAGGAAGTTGTTGCTTGCGTTTCATCATTGTGCACTGACAAAAGCACTCCCCTCATTAGTACTTTATTTGTGTCTTATTTTGAAGTGGATACAAATAGCTCTTACTGTTAATTAGGGGCAGAAAAGACTGGTACATTTCTCTACATCAGAGTCCTGTAATGTGATACAGTGGTGTAGTATCATTGTGGGTCCAGCAGAAGCAGTAATTGTTGTATTGAACTTTTCACTCACAGCGCTGGCCTAACCTTTTTGCCACAGGTGAAGGCAGGGTAATTGGGGTCAACTACAATCATGTTTCCAGCGCCCTTCTCGAGATGTAAAGGATAGTTTTTTAACCTGTCGCCTTGTCCTGCTCAGCGGAGGTTGCACTGTGGAGTGGTATGTGGGGTAAGGTGTCAAGGTGGAATACAGGTAAAATCAGACGAATAAATAGTTTTCCCTACAGGTAAAAATAGCAATGTTTCCTTCTGAGCCATGGTAACAGGGGTAGGGAGAACAGGGCATTGAGACACGTGACTATAGTTCAATACAGCTTCAACTTTACAATGAGGATTGCAATTGAGTATAGGGAAGAATGGAAATCTGCAGATCACACCTTTAAATTTATTTTGAAAAGTTACTAGTCCGTATGTTTAATACTTAAGTTTTATTTATTCAAATTTCTTCTACCAATCATGTTTTACAATTGAATAGATGCAATCGTGGCAATTATGGGATATAAGGTATACACTGGATGGCCAGATGCTCACAAGTCTAGCATAGAGACATATACAGAGAGACAACGGTGCACTCTCACATTCATTCTCTATTCATTCAGTATTGGGGATTTTTCTCTTGTTTACACTATGCTACCATGTAGTCACACGTATATATTAGGTTTTTTTTTTATTATTGTTATTCCTTTGTTAATTATTTAATCTTTACTTAGCAAGGTCAGTTAGTTGGATTATCCCTTCACAAAAATAACCTAACAAGAACTGTATGTACTTGTACACCAAGTAAGGAAATTTAATCTAATATTCATTGCAACTAGAGCTCTGTTTTCTTTATGATTTTGCTGTTACAGTTTTGAAAATAGTTGTTGTGAAAAAGTCATTCTAAGAAAACAACACAATGGAGCTGATATATTCCCGGTCATGTACATGCTCCGCTGCCCCACTTTATACACAAACCACATTTGTTTACTCTCCCCAGACTTACCACAAATCCTGACTTCAAAGTTACCCTCACCTGTACCATGCTGGGACCACATAACACTGTTTTTGGCCCACATGTCTGTCCGCCCTGTCTGTCTGTCTTGTTTTCCCTGGAGATGCACTGACCTTCTAGTGACAGACAAAGTGTATGACATGAAGTTAACCCCACTATCAAACAGCTAATTCAATGCGGTCGCTATATCTTGATGAGCTACACTTTCACATCTCCTGGGAGGGGAAGCTAAAGTTCAATCTAAATGGAAATGGATCTTTGACATTTCACAATATCGACAGAGAAAAATATGAAGGGAATCAAAAACGAAAGCTACATTATTGTGTGTTTTCTGTGGGGATAATACGATTTGCAATGTTGCTGGTTTAGAGCCATGACCTCATTAAACCCTTATTTTTATGGATTAATATATTACTTGTCTTAATAACTTACTAGTATATTAAACATCTGTGGAAAAACTGTATGGCAATGATTCTTGTACCAACATCTGCATTCATCCCTCCAATGCCA
This sequence comes from Hypseleotris bucephala, assembly GCA_036025885.1. Taxonomy (NCBI): domain Eukaryota; kingdom Metazoa; phylum Chordata; class Actinopteri; order Gobiiformes; family Eleotridae; genus Hypseleotris; species Hypseleotris bucephala. Next base: position 10,903 of record JAVQKG010269282.1, read on the forward strand.
CTGGGGTGATAGAGCAGTGTAGATTTCGAACCAAGCTAGAGGATAAGATTATATTTGAGTTTTAGATTGTTTAATAGTGGAAGTTGGAGCACCTGATGACAACATGTAAACAGAAATGCTTCTTCCTTGAGTTGCCATATGTCTAGAAGTCTAAATCAAACATCCACTAGCAATCTAAAAAAGCAGCATTAATGTACCCTTAAAACAATGAGATGACAAATAAATCAAGATTGTATTACTGATTTTACACTGAGACCCCTTGGCTCTGTTGGTAACCTCTAGTTTTGGTCTGAATTATAAAATAAATAAATATTAAGAGATATACAGAGGAAAGAAAGCCACACAGACACAGATGCTGTAAGATAGAGTGTATGCTTTTAGATGGTGGAGATTGTTGAAAGATTTTCTCGATTAGAACCCGGGGCGCAACTGTTTCAAATAAAAAAGGCACTCAAAGAGAACTCCAATCAGCACAATCTATAAACTCCTTCATGAAGCAATCACTCAGACAATGGCCCCATAAAGGCTTGATGTACACTACGAAATAGATTACATTTGTCTGGGTCGTAGCTTGTGACACAGTCAACACGATACCTGGGGTGTAGGGGTGGGCGATATGGTGCTAAAAATCAAATAGTGATATAAAGTTATGAAGATAATTTGGGAGGATTGTTGAATCGTGATACAACACATTCATTTATGCTCTGCTATTTCATGTCATTTTTACTGTAACAATGCCAGTGCTTATATTAATAAAAAAGAGAATGAAATTGTATTTATTATTAAGTGTTATGATGATCAGTGGATAGGAGGTACAATGGATGTTTATTAATATGGTTTTATATAGCAGTAGTCTGTGTAAGGCAGAACATTCAAAGTCAGCTAAAATTGAGATAAAATCAATCAAGATCTTGGCTTAATAAAACTCACGATTATACTGTATTTTCAGCATATCGCCAAACCCTACTGGGTGGATAATTTTTCTTATGTTAATGTAGTTTTGAAAAGTTATAAACGCTGTCAGATTAGTACAGTGCAGACTAGAATGACACAATCCAACTCTCTGGCTTTCCCCCTTTTCAAATAAGGGCTTATAGGAGCAGATCTAGGAGACAGCCCGAAGCCTTGGCACATCTCAGAAAGTCCTCTTTTTGGGAAAAGAGGAGAAATGTCAGGCCTAGGGCTGATGGAATAAGAGGATTGTTTAGTCTGCATATTGCCAAGCTTAAAAAGACAGTTAGGTATGTGCTAAACTATAGTCCTAAACCAAGTCTAAACCAGGACAAACAAGGATTTAAACATGTTTAATATAAGACCTAAACAAGTATAAAATTGAAACTTAACCAGGTCTAAATCAGTGCTATATTAGTACTAAACCAAATCAGCACAATCTCAGGCCTAAAAAAGTTAAAAAATCTAACGCAAAACAAAGTCTACTAGTATAGACTGAGGATAAATGAAAACTAAACCAGGACTAAATTAGGGCTTAACCAGTATTAAACTAGGTCTAACACAGCTCTAAACCAGATGTAAGCTAGGCATAACTCCAAAAGCTACTCTAAAAAACCTTGTGTACCATAAGTGATCTCCATATCACAGTTTGAGAACCACCGAGCTGCAGGATGCACAAACACATCAATCTTTATGACTCCAGGTGCTTTATTGACAGTGATTATCAAGATTAGATCCGGCTGCATCAGGCTTAAGAATAAATGAGGTGCGGTTTGAAAACACCCATTATATCAGACAGGTAGTGTTTCTGTGTGCACGCTCGACGGATGTTTTTCATTGAATGCGAAAATCATTAGTTGACAGAAAAACATCTCCATGCATCATCCTGGCATCTAAAGAGTATACTTCAATTACCTGAGTTCTGCTTAAATTAAAACTTAGACGTTAGGAATCATGATTGTAAATAGTAGGCGGCATTTCTTTTTCAACTGTCGAAGAATTTGTCCCTGTTTTTTGAACCTTTGACATTTTTTATTTACTTCGCTGTGGCCTTGAATTTGAAATAATGTCAGAATTACTGCTCGGGTCATGTTACTTATGAATGCAATAGGTTGGTTCATATGGGTGATATAGTTACATTTTTCATCCACTGTACTGTATATAAGATTGCATTTTGTGGTGAGGTTTATAATGTCTATCATGGCTTACATTTATTTTCCACAGTCCAATGGTGGTATCATGAGAGGTAATTGGAAGGAGTATAAGAAAGTGACATATAACCTTTAGAGTGAAAATGCTATGTCAAGAAATCATTAAATTACCCAACCTTCCAGTTGTAATGATGTTTATATAGATGAATTAAAATATGTCAACCAAGCCACGTAAGTCAGCACAGCAAAGGTGGCATGGTCATTGCATGTTCAAAAAATAGCTTTAAGTGTCTTTTTATTTTTTACGTATAGATAAAACTAGACTTCCAGAACTTCACTTTGCATGTATAATGTTACAGTGAGCCTTCAACAGACAATGCTGCTTTAACATCATTAATGTATATTCAGACTTGCAATGAAAAAAATACAGACAATTCAACATAGACACAATGAAGCAATTATTTCATTACCTTGCCTTTGTGTTGTGTTTGCTTCTTATTCACTGATCTGACGTTATTGCTGCTAATGACAAATCCACTTTATAGTAGTCTTTACAGTTACATCAAGGCATTGTGTAAGTCAGACTTATTCAAAAGTTAAAAAAAACTGAGACGACTGAAATGTTGTCTGTCTGATAGCAGATATTAATTTATACATACAAGTAGAAGTTAATTTGCCATTAATTTTAGCAGATGTGGCTAAAATGTTATGCTATTACTGCTGGGTATATTTCTAGATAGCTATACTTTATTAAACATTATCATCACCCCAAGCTATTAGTGTAAATGTGTTGAAATGGGTTCAGTGTAGAAGAAATGCAAAGAAAAATGTGTGTGTCACTAGTTTATTGCGCGATGTATCGTTGTGTTGATTTTTAACAGTGATTGTAATGATTAATGTGTCAACTTTCCCTCAGGCCCTCATTCATTTAGTCATTTTCTAATTTGGCCCCCTGCAAATTAAGTTAAATAGTGTAGACACTTGCAGCAGCTCCTGTCAGGGGTCTCAGGTGTGGGTGTTGCTGAAAAACCATTATGTGCTATGTCACTATTCTCTCTGAAAGTCCACATCTCTCAGCAGCATTTTACTGTCTGTATAGTTTCTTCTCACGGGCCGGCCTCCAAGTAAAGAGCCTCTTATAAGCAGCTTTTACGACATCTACCCTGCAGGCAATGCAATAGTGCTTCAAATCACATTTTACAAATATTACACCCATGTAAGGTAAGGGGTTTGTGTTTTTATGTACACACTTGCCTTCAATATTTTTTTCTGCTTCCTAGAGCAAATACTCTGACTAGACACTGTACATGCAAGAGAGCTCAAATGGCTTTTACACTTTTGCATCAAGCCCATGGAATTGGGTATGCACATTTGTTCACGTAGCTGCCAAAGTTTAAACCAACAATAAGAAGACAAAATATGTGATTAGTGATGTAGTGTGATTGTTGGTGCCAGATGGACAGTCTTTCATGAATTTGTCATTACGTGGCTTCTTACATATAGTTATGCCTAGAAAATACAAAGAATGTTTTGAAGAGTACAATATTCAGAGAGCAGTACTTTTATGGGTGAAAATGTCTTGTTGATGCCAGAAGTCAAAGACACAGCATATAGTAGAAAGGCAACATTAGGAGCCCCAGTTTTCACTTGAGAAGATCTACTTAAGAAAATGGCCACTGACTGTATAGTTATTCCCAAGTCTTGCATTTTCAATTCGGTACATCTGGTCTAGTTAATCATAGGTCACCCAATCCGTAACCCCCATTATCTGCACAGAAATTAAGTTTGCAAGCTTGGCTCAGTGAAGAAATCCAGGCAGGCAGTACGAAACAAAGCATGCAAAGATGTTCTATAACCTTGGTTAGCTCGGGCAACAACCCTGACAACTGCTTCATAATCGAACAGTGTCTGAAAAGCTAGTGAACTCATACGTATGGTGCTTGCCAAATAGAAAAAGTAAGGCAGGTTAATTACCAGGTTCTTCCATGAAAGGTGGCTGTCTGTTCAGGGACATCCAATTACTGCATACAAAAGAGAGATAAATCAACAGATGGATGGAAGAATATAAGAGTGCTAAAGGATTAGGTTTTGAAGCACTTGTCCTGAGTGTTCTAAAACTGGTTAATGGACTGAAGAGTTTTGGTTTGTGAAAGGACTTTGGCGAAAGAATGAAATAATGGGCTGTTTATATTAGAAAGACAGAAGGTTGGGGCATGAATATCAAGAATTTGGATTGAAATTATTACTGTGTCATGCTTCCTGTATATTATTTCAAGTGCAATTGGTAAGTAGTACTAATCGATATATAGTTCATTTTTGTTAAGTTAGCAACACAACTTATGCTTCTTTTTTCTTTATTGCTGCTCCGTGTTGGCAATGTTGGCATTCTGTCCAATAAACTAATCTTTAGAGGTATCCCCAATTTAGTCCATCATCCATACTGCTGTTGTGTCCTTGGGCACGTTGCCATCTTGTCAGTATAAATGTAGTTGGTTGTGTTTGGCAGTAATTGATTAGGTTATACATTATCTTGACCTAGGACATTTGATTGGCCAAATCTTGCATCTTTGACTACATCTTGGCAGTTTTCATTGCCATTGCCAGATTTTTGCCAAGTTTCCTTTCTGTAATCTCTGTTTTATCCCTAAAATGCACAACTGAATTTATGTATATACTGTTGTCCAAGATCACAAATCTACTTTTCTCTAAATATGGACAGCCCAACATGAGCGCTGCCAGGACTGTGCTGTTTGTGCTGAATACAATGTGCTGCTGAATAAATGTGTGAGAAAACAATACATGAGCTGCAGCCAGAATCAGTGGAGGTCCCAGAGAGTGGAGGAGTGAGTGACGTGAGTGTGAACAGTGGGAAATCCCTGACAGCTCTGTGTGTGTCAGGCCTGCCTAAACCACTGTGGCATTTCATTATTATTAAATTATAATACGGGGACAATCAGTGCAGCGGCTTATTACATGTCACTGTCCCCACTGTCATTTAGACTTCAATCATATCTCCTCATGGACCTCAGCTAAATATCACAGCGTATGGGAGGAGGGTTTGTTTGCAAAAGTGTCAGTGGTGTTTTCAAAGCATAATCATGTAATACAAGCAAGTGGTGGTTAGCTACCTATAACCACAGCTGTCCTGGTGTAGACTGACAGAGACGTGGCAGCCTACAGCATACAGCTTCTTCGACCACTACTTACCCCAATGACACAATGCAATCATACAGACGAGGTGGGTTTAGTGTAATGCTCAAAGACACATTAGGGATGTCAACTCTGCTATCTAATCAACTCATTGCAGCATTCATCCATCCATCCATCCATCCATCCATCTTCTACCGCTTATCCGGGGCCGGGTCGCGGAGGCAGTAGTCTTAGCAGAGATACCCAGCCTTCGACCACCACCCGATCCACATTGCACCGC
>JAVQKG010269493.1:0-13012 GCA_036025885.1 Hypseleotris bucephala
TTCCACCACCTCCTCCGCCATAAGGCAGTTGGTGTTATAGCAGTTGACGCAGACGCATGGGGCGTTCCGCCGATATACATTTGCTGTCGTTTACGACAGCCTGGGTCTAGTTTTACACACAGTCTGCGAACATGAGAAAAATAATGTTTACTAATAGTATTGTATTGTATTAGTAATTTGTTGTGATGTAAACTGTTTAAAACTTCAAGCATTTTCAAGCAAAAATTCAATCTTTGAAAACGTCCTATTAAAATTTGTAAGATTTGTAAGGATTTCAATAACCTGTAAGAACCCTGTGTTTTAGGGTGACTCCAGTCCCTCAGAAAGTCCCCAATTCAGTCATATAAACCAGATCTAAACCAGAATTGAACAATATCTAAATTGGGGCCACACTAGGTATAAACTAGGACTAAACCAGGTCTAAACTTGAACTAAACAGAAGTGTAAATCAGGGCTTAACTGAGTCAAGGCAGGAGAGAAAATGAGACTAAACCAGGTGTAAACTAGGATAAACTATAGTCTAAATAAAAATAGTGCTAAACTAAGTAATAAGCATGGTATAAATCAAGATTATACGAGAGAAAGGTCTAACTTTCTATATTACTATATAACTTTGTGGTGTACCTCTATTTCTACCAGTAACCTAGAGGTTTTTTTTAAGTTATAAAGTAATAAACTAATAAAATGTTGAGAAATGGATTTGAGATCAGTATGCCATGTGTGATGCCTTAATAAAAAGACTTGCCCATCAAGATATAGTTTACATTTCTGTTTTATTACAACATTTGTTTAATTTCTCAAACAACACATAATCTTACCTACAAAAAGTTTAATATACTTTAGTTTAGACCACAGACTCGTACAGTGGCAGCAAGGACACAAATTTACATACATGTTCATTGACACATGATAATGACAATATTATCATGTATATAGATAGGTATGGGTGTTTTCAACAACAGACCACCTACTATGTGTCAAACAGATCCCTATTTGTAAGGCGTGAAATCCATTGCAGCATATGTACTGTTTACCAGCTTATTATACAGTTGAACATCCAAGTGTGCATCTTTGACATAGGTAAGCCATGAAAAATTATACTTGATTGTAGCTACTTGGGAGGTGGTGACGTAAATGTTTATGACTGCAAAACAATTTACCATACATTTGTCCATTGCGCTTTGCCCCCCAAAAACATACAAACTTCCTACTTAATGCAACCACTCACAATATGTAACATGACCAAAAATGTATTTCTACAATTTAGAGGTAGGGTCTGTATCCTGTCACATGAAGATAAAAACTAAATAAAATAAAATAGAAAAATAAAAAAATAGACATAGGTGAAATGAAGAAAAAAAAAAGCTAGTGTGAGACGCCCTTGGTCCGGTACATTCAAAAACCCTTGTTTCTTTGTCATTAGCACCACAGTTGTTCCAACATGTTAAATTATGTTCATCTCAGCAACTTGTAGCCATAAAAATCACAGTTTACTTCATGTAAGAAAAAAATAGGGGAAGTATACAATGTAAAACTTGACCACTTAGCCTTACTTTAAAAACAGGAAACACATTGCCTTATTTAGATATTAATTGTGGTCCTCTTTCTACTGGCACTCAGAAGTCTCTTGTTTAGACCTGTTTAAGTTCCAGTGGAGACATGATTTAGACTGGATTTTGGCTTTGTTATGTTTGTCTATGATTTCTAAGTGGACCCAAGTCTGTCTCAGCATACTATGGGCTTTGAGCGGGGGCTGAGACTAAAAGATATTTTGTTTTAAGGCAGTTTGTTCCCTGGATTTTTAAAAGTAAGATTCACTAGTCAAATTGCACAGTGCAGTTGTAGTTACATGCAGTTAGCAAGTCCAACCCTTCAATACATGGTCCCCTTTGAGCTACTGTTGTTCTCATATGACTACAGCTTTCAGTGTAACTGTGGAATAATAATAATAAAAATAAAATATATAATGCATCTATTGAAGCATGCTTACTGGCTCATTCTGAGTTTATTTATTGTGGCAAATTAATTTTATTTGCCACCAAAAGTGAAATGGTGTTTCTGCAAAAGTTAGGATCTTTTTTTAAACAAGCGATTGCACCATTATACTATACATTCTTAAATCCATGCTGACTGAGTTACTCACAAAAATATATAGAAGTCACACAAGTCAGATGGTAATAATAGTTTGAACTTCTTCATAATTTACTCTTTAAATGATTGTTTTAAGCCCATTGTCTTATATAAGAGGCAGTGTTAGATGCTGGCTTCTTAATAGCACCATGTAGTTTTAAAGTCTACAATGAGACCGTGACACAGATAAAGTGGTCTTTTTGATAATTGTCAATGCCGGCAAACTGTATATATTACAAACTGTAAAAATATAATAACTTTGTAAGCTCAACAAATTTGGCTTCAGCATTAAGGATTTACTGTGGTTTCATTTCCTTTGTATAAATAAGTTAAACAAGCAAAGTGAATTTAACATATGATTTAGATTGTCACCAAGTAAAAGCCGGCATGTATCTAGTACCATTACCTCAAGATGATGTTAGATACATTTCTTAACATTTTGACCTGGTTTACATGGTCTAGTAATCACCAAAAAAGTGGAAATGTCCTATGGTTTTGGCTTGAACAAGAGTCTTACAAAATGCATGGTAGTAGCAAGTAAACCAGAAATTCAGAAGAATATATATATATTTTTACATTTTGTTTAAGAGAGACTGAAATATGCAAATAATAAACACACCTCTTGGTTGAGTTTTGTCCTTTTGAATTTGAAGGATAAGCATTAGTGAGTTGGGAAAAATACAGAAATGTTGACCCTTAGTGGGCAAATTCAAAAACTGCACCATTTGCAGCTTGTGACCCAAAAACAAACCGCAAAGAAACACTGCTACACACATCCTCCTATCCATAACAAAACCAAGTTAATTTTGATGGGACTTTGAGGAAAGTTTTAGCACTTAGTTGTTTAGGTCCATTACAACTCTGTGCCTGTGCATGTAAAAAAAAGTTTCAGGGGTGGTCATGGGACAGTCTGCGCACCCCCTTCTGGCAGTAAGTTCATGACCCAGAATCAGGCTGGGTTTGGGATTGGTCTGATTGGCTTTGGGTGGTTCTGTCTTGACCCAAGTCCTCACCCATTTCACCCATGTCCATATCGGGCATGTCTTCTTCTAGAGGGGCGGCTGCTGATTCCTCACAGTATACACATTCCTGTAGATGGAAATAAAAATAAATATTATTATTACACTAATGTTTTTCTTTCACAGGCTTTGTTTGACATTTGTGCTATTTTTTTTATTACAAATGATTATCTCTGTATTTAAAAGCAACAAACAGTGATAGAGAGTTTGACGCCTTCTCTGTCTGCATAACTTCACAGTTTTATTCTATGTAATACCTTTAAATTACAACAACAAAGAAAGCACAACGTTGTTCAATGGGCTATGTTTTTATGTTGTGATTGTGGTTTGGAGTAGTAAACAAGCAAAAATAATTTTCTAATATGTGTGAAATGTTATCTGTATTCACCATAATTAAGCTAGTTCTAGTTAGTTATTTGTTCGAACAGCTCCTATTATATTAACTGCAATACTACCCTCTAGTGGGCAAATTAACAACCAGCAGCATTACTAGCTCTGGACCAAATTCAGCATACATTGTAAAAAGCAGTCACCAAAGTAAATGTTGAATATGAGTATTTCTGAGACGACTTCTTGATAGTTAAGTTTTTAAAGACCATCTCATAAAAAAACAAAAAAACACTGAAACTAATTTTATAATACAACCAATATTCTCTTACCTTTACATTGATAGCAGCAGGCAGGCCTCCCCTCCTCATCCAGGGGTGTTCCTCTAACAGCTCTCGCCTTTGCTCTGAGGAAAAGTGAGGCTGGCTTTTCTGCATATGCCTTAATCTCTCTTTGTCTTCTCGCAAAACCTTCTGAATGTCCCTGTAAGACAAAAAGATGGTAAAAAATCATTTAAATTAACTTCAAAATGTCAAAATTAACAAAAAACATGTGTGTAGAATGGAAAAACTCACCTGGATGGCATCTGGTATGTCATCATAACTTTGTCATCAGCATTGGCCATGAGAAGCCATAGGGGCTCCTGTAGCACATATTTAATGAAATGGTCTTCATCACCCTGAGTGGGGTCCTTGGATTGAGGCTGACCATCGCAGCTCTTTTCACTTCTCGTCTTGGCTTTGGCTTTGCTCTTGGGATCGTGTTCCAGGGAGTCCACGCTGCCGAAATATTTGCTGGTGTTGCTACTCCCTGTTGACAATAAAAAAACAATAATTAATTCATGTCAGAAGTAGGGCTGCAACTAAAGATTAATTTGCTAATCAATTAGTCTGTCGATTATTTTTACGATTAATTGACGAGTAGCGAATAGTGAGTAAATATATTTTTTACAAATTTTGAAGCAGATGAAGCTAAAACTATGCCACCTGAGGACTTCTGGATAGAGCAAATTTACAGACAAAAGTTTTTCATCTTAAATGTAATATCCATGTATTTTTTGTACTGTTTTGGCTTATATACTCCTCTGTGTGGGTTGTTCTCAGCAAATGACATCTTAAGAGTCGGTACACTCAGTTAACTATTATTCGATTACCAAATTAGTTGACGATTATTCTGATTAGTCGTTTCAGCCCTATTCAGAAGTGTAGTTATTAATATAGTGACCGTGACTTGTCCGTACTGACCTGTTCTGCTGCCTGACGCCCCACTCGCCGAGGTCCCACATCTGTTACACCCAGAACCCGACCCTGATCCAGATCCAGAACCGGACCCCATGGACCCGGAGGTGGCCGAGCCCGTCCCGGAGTGAGAGTCCTCCTGCTCCTGTAGAAGGATGTCTAGGAGGTCACAGGACGAGGAGTTTCCATCACTGTGTACCCCATCACCGGGAGACTCCACCTGAGACATACAAGAAAACAGTTTTAGGGGGTATTCACAAAAGTCCTTTAGTCTGCTTGTTTGGTCGCTTTCACATTGCACTTTTGGGAAGTGGACATTAACTTTAGACAGGAATGACGCTAAATGACGCAAACACTGTCTTATTGAGATGTTTATGGTTTTATTACTGCTACACACCTGTGCAAAGCTATGAGACGGATGTGCCTTCACGGCAGATTATTTTACTGTAAATGGGCATGGTGAGTGTTGTCATTAGTGTCTGAATGAACCGACTTTACATTTGACAAAGTATATAAAATAGAACATCAATATTTATAATAATTAAGGTTACAAGAAAAGGCATCAAAAATACATAGTATAATAACTGTTGGTGTAGTAAACTTTATGTCTCACCTGTAGATGATTTTCTGCTTTGGCTGATGCTCCATTCTTCTGCACGTCTCCTGGAGTTCCTATTGAATTATTACATTGAGCTCCAGAGGGGAGCACCATGCTGTCCTGTCGCTCCAATGATCGCTGCCCCTCCTCCATACTCAATAGGTTGAGCTGCAGAGGTGAGCTACATCGGGACTCGAACAGTGGAGGTGAGGTGGTGGGTTCTCTTGCTCCAGAGGCAGGGGTAGAGGACCGTGAAGCTGCCCCCTCTCTGGGCTCCTGAGCTGCTTTAGAGGCATCAGGGGCGAGGCTGTAGGGGAATGGCTGAGTGGGATAGGGGGCTTGGGCCACAAACTGAGTCTGCACTGAGAAAGAAGGCTGTGGTGCAAAGGGCTGCTGGGTCGTGTAGGCAGTCTGTGCGCCCTGGAAAGGCTGTGGCGTAGTGTACTGGGCCGGAGCCGCCGTGAAGGGAGGCTGAGTGGCAAAAGTCTGTACAGGGAACTGTGGGGCCGTGAAGGGTGCCTGGGTCTGTATGGAGTAGGCGGGCTGAGGAAAGGCCTGCTGGGTAGTGTAGGCAGGCTGCGTCTGGGGCTGTTCAGGGAAATAAGTGGGCCTAGGAGCCGCCCCTAACTGTCCTATCTGACCTATCTGAGGAAAGAGGTAATTTGGCAGCACTAAAGCCACCACAGGTGTAACAATAGGGGCAGGAAATGGAGCAGAAGTGGGCGGGGCTTGAGTACTTTGAGCCTCCCCGTATCCTGTGGACAGAGAGGGGTCCGGGCGGGGGACCTGGGCCGGGACAGCAGCAGTGGGAGGGTATAGGGGGTAGGCAGGCACCATGGTGGGGTAGGACACGTTAAAGGCCGACTGTGATGCTTCTGAAGGAGACCATGACGTCTGGTTGAGTCCCTGAAGTGGAGGTCGGGGTTTCCGGTTCGACACAGCGCTGTCTGAAGATTCAGGATGCTTCATACGCGGTTTCTTGGACTTCCTGTTGCGGTTGCCCTTCTTTGTAGCAGTCTCTGGTCGAGGCGTGCCCTGTTTAGCAGCTCCCCGCAGACCAGAGGATTCTGAAAAAACAAAAGCCAAGAAGCTAGTAAAGTTAAGTCCAATTCTGACATATTCTAAGAATACAAAGCAAAACCATTTTTACCTTCAGCATTAGCTGGCGCTCTCTGCTTATGCAGATATGAAGAATAGTCCTTGTGTAAGGACCTGGCGTTGCGGAGCTCTCTGCAACGGTTGAGGAAGGCCTGCTCCTCTTTCTGAGTGTGAGCTGCTAACACCTGTTTGGTCAGCCCCAGTCTCTTGTAGGCCTCTTTCTCCTGACTCGGAGGAGACACGACACTGACGGGCAGCGGAGGAGGAGCTGGACTCTCCGCCACATCCTCGATAATCTCTGCACCACACACAACAGAGTAAGAATAAGTTAAGAACTAAAACTAATAATTTAACAATAGTTTACTTACAAAAATGTTAACTCACCAGACTCTGGCTGAGGCTTCTTGTCTCCCACATGAACGATGGTGCTGCTGTAGCTGCACTGTGATGTGATGGACACTACACTCTCTGCTTTACTCAGTAAAGTGAGCGGTGTCAGAGGTCCTCCTACGACTGCTTCCCCCGATGGAGGCTTTTTAAGAGCTTTCATGTTTGACAGACCGGGCTGACTGTCCAGCATCAAGGGATCTGAGAATGTAAGGTTATGTGAGCTTCAAGTCAAGACCATTAATGTTATGTAACAGAACTGAACTTTATTTAAACTATTTACCAGTGCTTGTATCCTGAGGCACCTGGATACCCTCCTCTGACCCCTTCTTGTCATCGTCTGAGTTGGAGGATGTGGTGTTAGAAGAAAACTGATACTTCCTCTTCACTGTGATGGGAATATTACAGCTCTCCAGGTATCTGTAAAAGCAAGACAATTCTAATCAAAACTTGCCCAAAAAACGTCTTTGTTCAGGTCATTATCTAACACCAGCCTTTACCTGATGACACTGTCGAGGCAGCTGATCTGTTGGTAGGAGCACACAGTCTGATCTTTGTATGTGAAGTCCTCCATATTGGCTGCAGTACCCTCTTTGGACAGGAGAGGGGTTGCTGAGTCCTTCAGGCGCACTGCTGGACTCTTCTGAGAGACAGCCACTAAAGCAACAAGATAGAAGAGAACTTTAATGTGATTGCTATAAATGACCTTTTTGAAATGACCTTTGTCAGATTACCTATTTGTTTTCAATACTATAATATATGCATAATCTCTTAAACGAGCTACTTAATTCTAGTTTTAAATTAATTCTAGGTGGCCAATAATCTTTGTATGTATATGGCATTACGATTAAAAACAAATAAATTACTCTATCAATATTACAATAAGCTTCATAAAAGTGGTACTACTAAACTTACAGTCAGAGATCTTCTTATGCTCCGGTTTCGATAAAGATGGTGAAGGTGCAGGAGAAGGGGACTGCAGACCCTGTTGTGAGTCCTGGTTTTTTAACATGTGGACCCCTTTACAGATCTCCTGGAAGGTCCGGGTGGGTTTAACTTTTCCCATTTCTTCTGGTGTTATGTTTTCTGTGGCTACATTCCCGTTGCTCTCACTCGAAGAACTGATGCTCACCAGTGGCTCATGGGAACCGTTGCTGCCGTGGCTGCCATAACCACTGGATCCCATGTTGTGTACGGGCTAAAGAAGAAAAATGGACGTTATAAGAAGTTGCAAAATGCTTGTTATAAATACAATTAATGTATGTACGTACTTGTAATAACAGCCGATGGATTTGTTCACTTATTTCTTGGATATCTGAGTCCATGATCTTTCCTCCGTGGAATGCAGGTGCAGCAAAAACATCTTCATTCACTGGACCCCTGAAATTAATCAAAACATAAAATTATCATAAACAAAACAATGTAACGCAAAAAAACAGAGTAAGTACAAAAAAGAAAAAAAAAATTGCAGCATTACTTACATTCTGACTTTGTGCCTTCCAATGACAAAAGACACTTTTCGACTCCATGGGTTGACAAAGCTGGACCAGCTTGTGTCTATAGTGACATATTCCCCATTTCTTGCACAAAACCGGATAGAGGAGTGGTCAAATGGCTGACCAGCATACTGCAGAACTGTTAGGAGGAGAACATAGTATCACTTAGCAAAACATGACAAATTTCTTGTAGGTAATTGACTGTGTATTGCGCATAATGCCAAAATCAAGTAAATTGAAAAGACACATAACACATACTTTTTCGATGGACAGCTAACATCAGAGGGCGGTCACTCGGGTGTAGATTGAGCAGCACAGGTGTCCCAATCAGGTCCTGAGGGAGGTACCCCAAAAGTGGAACAGCCCTAAACAAAAACAAAAAAATATTATATAAGTGTTGCAGTGAAGTACAGCCTAATAATCAAAGTATAATTTGTGGCATTTAAAAAAAAAAGTTGAACTTAATAAGACCAGTACCAACCTTTCATCTACATCTTGGAACACACAGTTAGGGGTGTGTGTAGTGGTGAAAATGCGCTTGTCAGGAGGGATCCGGGGAGCTATGGGAGAAATGACAACAAACATTAAAATTGATGAAAAAGAAAATTACCACTCCCTGTATTAAAAATTTTTGTTTGTTCAGCATTTTCTTTAGTAAACATCATTCTTCCACAGCCCATTATTACCATTTATATATTTGTTGCTTTGTTGCTTTTAAATCTTTTTGTTCCAGTATTTTTAAGAAATCCATACCCTTTCTGGTTTTTAGCTTTAGGGATAGGGCAAAAATATAGGCCCCATAGAAAGTAACAATATTGTAAAACCAAATTCTTACCCTCATATCCCGAGTGCACTCGTTCAGCCAGTAGGAGGCAGCAGAACTGTTCCTCAGAAAGCTCTGCATCCTGGACTTTCATCAGGTATGGAGTCATTCGGAAAGGATAGTACTGAAGATCTCCTTCTCTCTCCTTCCCGCCACTAAAAACAGACAAACATTTCAGTAAAACATTTCAAACATTGAGCTATTTTTTCCCATTGACATTGATCTACTAAGTGCTAATCAATTGAAGTCGATGGTTGAATCATTAATTCTATCTTCCTGACTTCCTGCCTTTTTCCTAAGCCTTTTTCCTAAGCCCTTTTTCTTTCGCTACCACTAACCCCACACTGACTCAGAGCTGGTTTAAGCAGGAAATAACAAGCTTCACTCACCTGATGCGGCAAAAGAAGGACTTCTCCTGCATGCACTCCGTGGGAGAGGACTCTGATGAGGACAGAGGGAACAATGTGATTATGAAATGCATTTGAGTGACTTTCTAAAATAAGACTGGACACAATCACCAAGTGGACTGTCTAAAAAAAGAACTTATCTAAATCCAGGCAAAATTTAGAAGCAGTGGATGAGATGCTAGAGCTGGTTGTCCACTAATAAATACGTTTTTTCATTGTCATTGTATTTTGGGGCAAGAAACTTTACCCACATTGCAATGAAAGCATAAATGTGTGTGTGATTGCCATGGAGTATGTTTGGTTGTGGTTGAAGGAGTAATAGACAGGGTATGAGTGCCCCAGGGTGGTTGTTGCCACAGGGGTAGTTTTGTGAATGGGAGGTAAATAAAAAATATCCTCAACCGTAAAGTGCTTTAAGTTTCTAGAAATTTGCCTGATTATCTTATTGGAAACATACCTAAATAAGCAACAAATTAAATACTGAACTACAGTGAAAAATGCTTTACTAGTATTAATTATATTTTTGTTTATAAGTTGAATTGAAAAGAAATTTCAGGGTAAAACAGGGCCAAATAAGGACTACCAATGAAACCCGGATGACGTTTATTACGGCATTATTATTCCTGTAAAAAATAGATTTTGTTGCCTAGAGTACATTATATTTTTGCCTAGATCTCTGGCTACGTCATCAGCACGTTATGCTTAAGATTATATGTGTTATGGGACCTGTTAATTAAATCGGTGTGAGGTGTGTACAGACATGTGGATGCAGGGGATGACACGCATTGGAAATAGATGCCGCCTTGAGCAAGTGGTTAGGGTCATGTATATCATCCACGTGCCCATTTTTGTAGGTAAATAAATCAGTTTTCACCAAGATACCCAAAAAGAAACTACTGATTTGTATAGCTCCTACATACCTGCTCCAGTGCACATGCTCCATGAAGGGAGGCGGTAAGGCGTGGTGAAGCTGTAGAAGACGCTGACATCTTGTGGGGTCAAAAACTCCACAAACTTAGCGTTGTTGAAGACTTCACGTTTGCAATTCAAGATGGACGCCGCCTGGTCCGAAATGTAGACGATTTTGCCAGTGATCAGTGAGACGGCTACAGCGAAAATATCCTGTAAAGAAAGACAGAAATTATTTACTAATTATAATAAAATGTTTCCCTAGTTTTTAGTCTAGGGAGGGTGGGGTCGTTGTTTAACATTTTAACATACGTAGATAAACTTGAAAATTCAATAATGCTCTCTGACTTTTGATAAACTACTGTAGATTTACGACATTGAAACACAATTATAATGTATAATGTGCTGAGCCTCATTATTTTGCCTCTATATAAAAAAATAAAAGTATCTAGCCTAAAATTCAAGGGGGGTGGAGCGTGCCATTGGAGGACGGGAGCGCCCCCCCTATATAATGGTAGGGGAAAAACTGGAAATGGTACCTACATTGTTTTTCAAAGTGTATTCGGAGGTGATGCTGTTGATTTCTTCAATGGTATATGAAGATACGTCAAATCCTGGAGGCTGACTATCATTGATCATCAGCATTTGGTAATATTCTTCATTGGCTGCAAAAAGAAAAACAATGCATCAATTTAAACCTATACAAATGGACTTTTACATAGTTTGTTTCTTGAGATACATTTTACAACTTTCCACACTTAAAATTAGATACAAAAAAATCAGTGTCCAATGAGCGAGATTAGCCAAAATGTCACAAAGTTAAGTTGACATTACAGTACAAGCTATTCCCAGAACTGACAGTATAATCAACATTCAGATAAGCGATGCCAATTTACAGTTAGGAGCACGTGCCAAAACATGTGCATGTATAGGTGCCAGTTTTAAATGCCCCTTACCTTTCACCTGCTTGACACAGCGCAGGGCATATTTTAGCGTGTTGACGGTGGTTGACTTTCCCTTGCTCCTCTTTTCCGATGGTAGATGCATCTTTAGCTCCTTGAGGGTCTTGAACAGCTCCTTCTGTGTCTTAGCTTTGGCTGACTGTTCGCTACTGCAGGGGGAACATGAGATGGGTACACGTGTTAAACTGACAAGCTCTCACCGTCATATTCTGGAGGCAAAGCATGTAGAAATAGCAAAAACAGGAGGAGCCAGATGTAGTGGTGATGGTGTATAGACATGCAAAGTCCAGATTTTTCGGTTCTAATACCAATCACAATATCTGGGCTTTGTGGATTGATTGATTGCCCATATCCACCAACACTAATGCAGAAATTAAAGGCATAGATATTTCTTTCCTAACGTTTTATTATGAGAAATAATAAAGCTAAAATATAATATAACTATGACCAGATGACCCTCAAAATGTCTTACTTTTATAATTTGTGAGTTACACAATAATACATTTACTATTTATATTTAATAATATATTTACAGTAATTTGCCACTTTATATTTTACTTTAAGTACACTTTCACAGTGCATCCCTAATGGAGTCTAATGGGATGTGGCTATGAAGTTTTAGTGACCGTTTGGTTATTTGTAAGTCCAAGTTCAATATTACACTAAACTGGCCACTTTATCAGACCTGCTCCTGACCTCAAGTTTTCAAATTTCAGTATTTCAAAAATAGATGGCCTACTGGTATTTGTGACACATACAATAATGCTTGGGGTTTCCAAAGTATGGTTTGAAAATACAATATCCAGTGTATGGCAGTTCTGTCAGTAAAAAGGCCCAAAAGTGAGACTGGATTGAGAGAATAGAAAGCTATTGTAACCACTCATTACATCCAGGTATAAACCATTTCTAATTGCACAAAATGACAAACATGATGCAGGTGGGATACAGCAAAAGAATATGAAACTTGGTGCCAAAGTCTACCTAGTAAAGCGGCCAGTGAATGCATTATTTACTATGTTGCCTTTTGGCTATTGTAATACTTAGTTGTTTATATACTTGTTATGTATGTGGCACTAGATGTGTAATGGGGGAATCGTACTACAAACCTGCAGCCGCTGGTTGAAGGGTTGTCTTGCTCAGAGCTCACCAAACTGAAGGCATTGGAGCTGCTGGGCGGTGAAGGACTGTGAGAGTTAGAGCTGTTAAAACACAAAAAACAATGTAATGTTATTGAAAAGCATTGCACACAGACACCACAAAACATGAACACTTTCAAGGAACAGCTAGAGCAGGGATGTCCAAACTACGGCCCGGGGGCCAAATGCGGCCCTCGGAGCAATTTTTTGTGGCCCTCAGCCTTTCTTCTCAATTGCCTGAAATTTTTTTTTACTTCATAATCCAACTAAATGAGAAGGATTCAATGTATTACAAAGAATATTTCCATTTGTATGTGTGGTTATAATATAAAGAAACTGCCAGAAAATACAGCATGTGTCAAAAAACACATACAATTC
This sequence comes from Hypseleotris bucephala, assembly GCA_036025885.1. Classification (NCBI taxonomy): domain Eukaryota; kingdom Metazoa; phylum Chordata; class Actinopteri; order Gobiiformes; family Eleotridae; genus Hypseleotris; species Hypseleotris bucephala. The sequence goes on from JAVQKG010269493.1 coordinate 12,909, forward strand.
AAGGGACATTTGGTGAAGTGAAATCGATCATTGCAGTGAGTGGCCCTCCTTGGTATTATTTTTTGACAATGTGGCCCTCAGTGAAAAAAGTTTGGGCACCCCTG